>CAOKZL010001825.1:0-276046 GCA_948472985.1 Iguana delicatissima
GGGAACAAAAGCAAGGGGGGCAAGGGGATTAAAAGGAAGAACTCTGGCAAGGGCGAATCTCTGCCCGGTTAAACAAAAAAAAAAGCAGGGAGGGAGCAATAAACCAAACCAAAGAGGCGAAAGCCACGTTGAGAGAGGCTAAAGGGTTGCTAAGACGCCGGAGGTCCGTGTTCGAGGAGTTCCCACCCCATCCGGAGGCTGAGTCTATGAGGACTAGGCACCTGAAAGCGAGTTTTAACTCCCCGGCGTCCAGACCCGGGGGAACTCTAGGTAACAAGGGCATCATCTGCCGCCGTTCTCTTGGTGAAACCCACGTCCCGCCGTCCCCTGGCAATTCCACACACGCTCCCGAGTAAGTTTTAACGTCCAGGCGATCCCTGGACCGGGAAGATGCTCCTCCCCAAGAGCAATAAATAAATAAGGCAGGTGTCCTTGAGGGAAATCTAAGCACCACTCCATTTTGGGCTCGTGCACACACAAAATGGCTTCGGGCCGGCATGGGGGGAAAGGGGGGAATTCCAGGACCCAACGCCAGAGATGTCCTGAATTCGTGTCCTGGGAGGAGAAACTTTTTACACACACACGCGCGCGCGCGCGCGAATCAGAGAGACATATCCTTGAAGGCGACACACCGCACACCCAGGATTTGAAAGAAAGGGGGACCCCATCAACTCAAACCGGTGGCTTTCAGTGGGATTTATAAGCAAAAGATGTGTTTTCCCCACAGATCTGCAGTGCATCCCCCCCGCCCAGAGTCGAATCGCATCCCAAGATCAGCCATTTCTCAGAGCTTAGGAAAAGTTAATTTTTTTTGGACTACAGCTCCCAGCATTTTCCGTGCTGGCCAGGGATTAGGGGACTGGGAGTGGATGATTTAATGACGATGGCCCAGCAAGAGCCACTACACCGGGGTAGGAAAAGTGTTGCCTTCCCCAGACCAATTTTGTGACCCTCAGGGATTTTTGAGAAAAAAATGGAATTTGGCTTTTGCTTTAAAACGCCCACAAACGCCCTCTGAGACATCACGAGGGGGCATTTTTGCCACGACTTTGGGACCCCCCAGACTGACTGTGGCCTTTCATTGAAACAAGAAGTAAAAGGAAAGGAATTTCACTCATAGTTCATTTCCTGTTTTAAAAAAATTGCACAGGGGAGCTGCAAAGCATTGGCAAAAAAGCTCCCACGAAGGATGGGGGGTTATTTGGGGGGTGTCTCTCTACAGTCTCCTGGAGAGCTTACCGTGGCCTCCTTGCCTTCCACGGTTGCCCTACTCTGGCGGCACGAATCCAGCCCCGCAGACCCAGCTTTCTGGGCCACAAACCCAGATCACCCCCAAAACAGAGCTGTACAACGTCCCCTTAATGTCACCAAGTCACCCACGGCGTAGATTTCTTCCTGATCCACCCTTTCAAACACAAATTAAGGAGGCAGGGATGTGCCTCTCCAAATTTTTTCAAAGCCACTAATGCTAGGAATCCATCTCGGAGAGCCTGCCCTCCGAGATGAGAAGGCCGGAATAGATGGAGAGGAGTGCACTGAAGAACAGGCAAGTGGAGGAGGAGGAGGAGGAGAATCCTGGCTTATTCACTGATCGGTTTGGGGGGGATGTATAGATCCCATCTTCCCAAACCCAACTTTTTAAGGACATTGGCTTCTTTAGTGGGGCTCTTGCATTGAGTTGTGTGATGGAGAAGCGACCAGGGGGGCAAAGGAAGGGGATCCTAGTTCCACAAAAAACAACCTTAAGGGCCAGAAGACCTCACAGAATTTAAAACTGCCCCCTTGCTGCCCACGGCAAAGCTTGTTCTTGTCGTGGAAAAGGAATGGAGGGGGGCTCTCCGCAAAGGCAGGCTTCTCGCCCACCTCCCACCTGCATTAGCTTCTGAATGATTCCCCAAGTTGCCTGGAAAAGGTGCCTTTTGTGCTCCACCACAGCTGAACCATCACAGCTTGGCACGTGGCCCCAGCCCCTCATTTTGGTTGCTGAAAGCCCCTGGCACATCTTCAGTGGGGGCCCTGGGGGAGAAGAGCTTTTGCTCCATGCGTCGGGCTTTAAGGCAGGCATTCCTGTAGCCATGTCCGCCAAAATAAGGGTCCCCTCCTCCAGCTGACTCATCTCCAAAGCAGGTACAGAGCCTGCATATGTGATGGAGAATTAAAATATCAGATCCTCCAGCAGGCAAGGCTTTTGAATGAAACCGTAAGCAAAGTGGTCAAAACAGGAACTTTGGGCTTTGAACTCCTCCGTCAACAGCTGACATGCAGGAACAAAATACATCCTCCCTCCTGTTTTAATAGACCTGTTCTAATGGGCCTATCTTGAGACACCTGTACTGTCTGTGTGGAACTGGGCTCTAGAATGTTGTACTAGACACCAATTAAAATCATGAGAATGAAACGGCTGCTCCCCTTGCATCTGAGTTACTGAGCAGTTGTAAAAATACTGTTATAGCCTTCGTCTTCATAATTTATGTGTGGCTTTTCTGTTTGACACCTTTTTAAAAATGAACTAACAGACCACAAGATATCCTGGTCAGTTCTAGAACCTAAATAAAACACACAGTCACCTACGCCTTATGCTGTATGGCATTTTCTGTGAAAAGATCACAGAGAACCTCTGTGAAAAGATCAACCCAGTGTGGGGCTGCTCTCAAAAGAGGGGAGGGCAGGATTTCTGAGTGGGGCATAATTGGAAAAGGGGTCAGAAATAAAACTCCAGGTGTCTTTCTGTAGACCCATAAGGTGACCTCACCTGGAATACTGCATAGAGCTGAAGGCGAGAGGCTCTCCTTCTCCTGGGGCTGCCCTTCAACAGGGAGAGCTGTCTTCTGCTCAGACGCCAGATCCTGGCCCACGACAGTCATTTGAACAGGCGTTGTTCTGTCAGCAGGAGGGGTGCCCACAGCAGAGCAACCAAAATCTCTCAGCCCTTCTCCCCAAAATACCAATCCAAAGGGTACCCAAGGGTTTGATCAAGAGAAATAGGATTTATTTTGAACAGACACTTATGCAACAGCTACAAGGACCTTTCGCAGGCATGATGGGTGCTTAATTACGTTTCTGGGCGCGGGGAGGAAGCAGCTGTCACATCAGGACACCTTCAGAACGACTTTAGTCACTATCCCGCTCCCCCGCCTCTGAGGTGGTGGCACTCTCCTCATGCCACACACCGTCCTTTAAGTACACTGTGAACCACGTTCCCCTCCCTAAAGATCGCACTCAGTCATGTGGAAGGTAACAGGCACCCTTTGCTTGCAACAGAAGCATCAGCCCCCAAAACCTTCTTAGCACATCTGGAGCGTCCACTCCCTCTTCCAAAGCCTTATTTGTTCATCTAAACCTGCCATGTAAGAAATGAGCACTAAATAACATTGCAAACAGGGCGCAGTCTTGAAACATACCATGCTTCAGAGAAAAGGGGACGGGGGGATCAGAAGTGTGAAGGAACGAGCAGCGAGCGTCACCTTTTGCGTGCATCAAGAGGGCAACCAGACACTGAGTGGATCCAAAGGAGCAACTGAAGGAAGGAGGAGCAGGAGGAGGAAGTGGCATCTGCCCCTGCCCATCTTCTAGGCGCTTGCCCACCTGCCTCATGCCACGACAGCAGCCTCACTGCTCCCACAAGCCACACATACTCTGAGGCTGCTCCTCCAGAGAGTCTCCCTACAAGAAGAGGCCACCCTGCCAGGGGAAAAGGCAAATCTTCTACACATGAGGACTCTTCTCGGGGAGAGGGGCTGAAGAGGCAGAGCTGTTGGTTCCAAGGACTCTATGGCTGCAAAGTTTCCCCACTTTTGCGTCGTGTTGTAAAAGTGAGCTTGTGTCCCTGTCTGCTGTTCCTTGCCCTCATGTTGCCACACCAACTTCCTCCTCTCTCCTCGAGCTGTGTGTTGTCAGTTTCCAAACTGCCCTCTTCGTTCTTTACAAAAGAGCTCAAAAATACTAAGCGAAGCTGACTTTCAAGGTGTCCCTAGACTAGAAATGAAATGACCATCTGCGATTTACTAGAATTAAGATGCATCAACAAGTATTTCCTTGGCATGAGAAGTTAACACTGAAGCTAACACAGGCAACCGTGGGCCCAGCCTTCCAAAACACAGACACCAGATTGGCTCCCGGCCTCCTTTCTGGGTAACAGCTATTCCTAACACGAACAACACTGAACAGGGTATGGGGGGCATTCACAAAATCGGCATGAAACACCGGCCCAGGAACAGCTTGGTCCCTCCTGTAGCTGCCAAGACCCAAACCTGCAAGCACCAACATATTTCAGAAGTGAAGACTTCTTTCTTGCCATGGGAGTGTGGCCGAACATTATTGTGTCCGCAGTTGATAATCTACGGCACAAAGAAGGCTTAATGAGCGCAGCTTCCCTAAAACTCTCTGCTATCATGCATAAATCACACCTCCCCCCCATTCCACCACCCTGGTTCAGTCTGATGGACTCCCCCATCCCCTGACACCCACAGGGGTGCCCCTCCTCCAGGCAAACCTGATCCTCCTCTGCATTTACATGTACACAGTGAAGGTTCAGTCCCTGCTTAACCTCCTGTTCCCATGGGAACTATCTGTGTGAACACACACAGGCCAAACTCTTCCAACCCCCCGGCACCTTCCCAGTAGGGATCTGGGCTACTGCAGCGCGCAAGCTGTTGTCCACGCACCTCCATTCTGGGTGATGTATCGCACCCACGGCAAGGCCTGATAGCCACTCTTCTCAATTATCTTCAAGTAGCGGACCTGAGAAAAGAAGATGGGCAGAGACATTTCCATGAGCCAAATCTCAGGGCAACTTGGTCAACCAAAGTGCTTTGTTAACCTTGCTTCAGACTACTATATTCCACATTGTATAATTGTAAATTTTATCTGAAAAAACTGTGGCAAATTCTTGTAACGAGCCAGAAGCCTTGGCTAAAACTCCCAGAAAAGCACATTCTGTCAAGATACCTCTTGTAGGAGATTCTAAGTCAAAGACTTGGATCACTGTTGAATAACAGAATAATCAGGGCACCATAATGGCTCAAGTTAGGTTGAATTTATCTGCAGCTCTGGAAGCCCACTACTCGCACCCAGCACAGCCACGAGGAAGGCTGAACTAAACTCTTCCAAGGGAAAAAGTTCTAGAATTCTTTACTTTCCTCCCCAGGCAGGTCATTCCTTCTTATTTCTGAGGGAAAGGAGAGTTTGTCTCCTCTAAGGCATAAAGTACAGAAACTCCCCTTATTTTCTTTCTTGAGTTTGTTGCCATTTTTATTTCTGAGGGAGGAAGTACACAGTTAAACCACTTCCTATGTTAATCCTGATCTCTCTTTCTCTCTCCCTCTCTGACTGTGTCACCATGAGGTGTTTCAGGTTGACTGAAAAGTTCTGTAATGGTTTTCATGGACTTCTCAAACTTGTGAGAACTTTCTGAGCTAACAGGGTCAACAAAACTTACCTTTTCAGAGTGCTTGCAGGGGCTTTCTCTATATTTAAAAGCAGATATCTTCCTTTCCAGGAAGGGGAGGAGTGGCTTTGCCCATTTTCCCAGCCCAAGATAGCAGCTCTGCTGTTGAGCGGGTGGTAGGTGGGCCAATGCCCCTTCCCATTCACCACCCCAAACCCACTTGCTTAGGATTTCCACCTAAAGAAGCCTGTTTTCCCACTTTTGCCATTTCTCACTCCTGGTGCTGCCCTACCTGAATCAAACAGACACTCCAGTCCTTCTGGTAGGTTTTCCCAAGGGCTGCTGATCCTGTTCTGGAGTCCCTGCCTCACCTACAGGCCATTGTGCCGCCCACCTGCCTTAAAGTACACTCTCTGCTCCCCCTTCACAATCTTCCCACTCACCTAGCAGTCCTTCCGAAGGCCTGCCAGCACCACTGGGCACATGGCTGCCATTCTCCTCACAGACAGAATCCTCAAGAAGGAAGTGGGCAGATGGCAAAGGGCCAAAAACATTTCCGTTTTGAATACTTCAGGTCTCTCAGGCTAACTATCTTTTGCACACTATCATAAAGTTCTACTTTGTAACTACTTTAGCGAGCTAAATCAAAGGCATTTATTTATATCCTGAATGGAGGCAGGATGGGGGCAGGGATTTCTGGAAGTTACAGTCCAGAAAAATCACCTCTCCATACTCATACACACCCAGTTGGGCAAATGCACACACAAAGATTAAATGCCACCTTGAGTCCCGCTCTGTGAGAATGGCAACATATACAATAAACAAATAATAAAAAATCACCTGGATTCCTGAAGTGGTAAAATATGGAATTTCAAATTTGACGCTAATGGGGGGCTTCCCCTCTTTATCCTCAGCTTCCACGCTTGGGAGCCCAAAATGGGCTCTCATCAGGTACTCCTTCCCGCCCTGTAGAGGAGGGGGAGCAAAACCGTCACAACCAGCAACGCTGACGCTGCCCCTCCCCGGCTATCACTGCAGGGCCACAAAAAGTGGCTCCACCACGCCCTGAAACCCCCAGTCCACTTTTGGGAGGCCTGGCGGGTAAGTGTGCATCTCCTCTTTTAGAGCAGAGAGGGGGAAGGCCCGGCCACTGAAGGTGGAGACATTCTTTGAGCAGTCAGTCAGAATGGCTGCCCAAGACGCTGCCACAGTTCTCATGTTCTTCTTCCCTTTCTTTGCAGGGGCGGGGAGTTGGAGGCTGCCCATGCAGACCCCCCACCAGTCAGCTTACCGGGAAAGACTTGACGGACCAGACAATGGCGCTGTTCTCCGGCACCCACTTGACGCTCCCAACCGTCGTTTTGAACTTTGGCGAGTCTGCATCATTTGGAACCGGAATATGAATCTCCACATTATTGGCTGTGGATCTTCGCTTGAACTGACTCTTGGCCTGCAAAGAGTTCAAACCCCCGCCCCATACATTGGCATTTCAGCCCAGCTGCCTTTCCCTTCACCTCAGCACTGTAAACATTAAAAAAAATAAAGATAGCTAGAGGAAAGGCTTTTCATTTCATTCACAGAATTGCTCAGCAATGCCATCCTGGAGCTGGAATCTCCTGCAGGAATGTGCAAATTGTAACTTGTCAAACACTTCCCTTCTTGAAAGACCTGAAGGGCTCTGGACCAGGCTGGGGCAAGCTCAGCTGAACAACCAGGTACCCTCAGGACCCACCTGGAGAACGGCAGGGCTCTTTTACGCTCTCTGTGGTATGCCCAGGAATGGACTATGCACTTCTGCAGCGTGTCTTCTCCACACCTACCACCATTCCCCTGAAACTTTCATGACACTTCAAAAGCCTGGGTTCACCAGCAGAAAGGAACTGCCCAGGTTCAAGAGAGTCTTTGAGGCCTCACTGCCCAGAAGAGTGGAGGCAAGAGGAGAACACAAGACTCCTCGGTTTCCACTGACCTTGATCATGTACTCAATGCGGCTATGGGAATGCTTCTCTATGACTGACTCAATCCAGATCAGAGGCTTCACCTGCATGTGAAAAAACACAACGGTCATGGCATCACTGACCTTCAGAGTGAAAGGAGGAAGGAGGGAAGACCTCAGAAACAGGACTTGGAAAGCATTTCCACACCAGCAAGGATACTTGGCCACACAGGGGCAGAGTGGGGGGGCGGGAGGAAGGAAATGGACAGAGTTTGCAAATCCCAGCATGCTCTTTGACTGGAAGGAAAGGAAAGACACTTGACAGCCAGTCCTCACAGATCAGTTCCCTCCAAACAACTCTGGGTCTCCTCCCCATCATGACTCCCTTTTTGCTCACAGGAACATAAAGGGAACGCTACTTTGTTCCTCAAGAGCCATTCCCACCAGAGGAAGGGAAGCTGGCATCGTGCCTGGCCTGAGAAAACACCTGCAGTCACCTTCTCTTAGTGGGAGGGAGAGGGAGAAAGAGCACACACAGAAAAGGCACTGCCTGCATCCTCAGATCAACAGAAACTTACATGAGTATTAAGGCGATAGGACATCAGCTCAAACTCCCCATCAGGTGGGATAAAAGAAATGGTCCTGTCATTTTCAAAGCGGGAGAGACGAACACACTGGTGGAACTTCACATCCTCCAGTTCCACAGATTTGCTTTTGCCTCCTGTCAGGAGAAGGAAAAAGAAGTCTTGGCTTGGAGAGTGTGCCAACACCAGCAGGTGAAAATAAAGTAGAGCATCTTGCAGAAGCAGGGACAGTGCTCCATACTGGCTCGTGTGACAGCCCACCAAGTCCCTTCCCCATGTTTTTTTAAACAATTTGAGTTTTTAAAAACACCTCTTGCACCCTGTTCACCCTAAACCCTGCCCAGGCCAACTTCATTCTCTCCCAGATGGCTGTCCTGCAAGAGAAAAGCATGCCAACAAAGAACCCCATGTGGGAAGTTTCTGCAGACATACTCACGGCCAGTGTTGTCAAAGAGAACTTTGTCATTTAAGCCAAGGCGGAGCTCCGGCATCCCTGAGAGGAAAACTCTCATCTTGATGGATCCCACAATCTCACTGCGCAGGACGTTCCCATTGGCACTCACCTGGGGGGAGGAGAAAGGGACCAATCCAGAACAAAGACTCTGATGACGCACATCAGTGGATTCTGCTTCTCCTGGGAGACCCCTCTCTCTGTGACACGCTTTGCATACTGGAAGTGAAGAACCTTGTGCCTCAAGGCCCTCTCCAGCCCTCCTTGCAATGCCAGCCCCTCCGGCTTAACCACGGCAATTGCATTTATCTCCACTCCACCCGGTCTTTTGGCCTTCCTTGTTTGTCCTCAGAGCAGCTCTGGTTTTCTACCTGCCCTCAGAATCTTCTCAAAAGCCTGGATCTGCTACAGATGGCACCCACGGTGTTCAAATGCTCTGCTTCCTTTATTATTTATTGACCACTGGAAAGAGACTTTTTCCAGGCAGGAAGAGAACACATTCAATCCCTGTGGCATGCCCCAGAAAATTATACTGCCCCAATACCCACAATAACACTATTATCTGATGGCTTCCTAGCTTTTGTAGAGGTTTTCTCTCTCTCTCTCTCACACACACACACTTCCAAAAAGGCAAAAATGCATGTCTCTGCTGAGACGTTGTTCCTGGAAGAAACAAGCAGATGGCTCTGGATTTCAACCATTTACCTTTGAGGCTCTCAAATTTGGCACTTTGGTTTACAGTCTGGGGACAAGAAAAGAGCCTCTGCGTGTGACCTTTGGCTAGGAAAAGGTCCTCTTAGCCTGAGAGCTTGGAGAGGAACCAAATGCCCAACTGTTTCTCAGGGGCTTTTGCCTTCATGTTTTAAGTGCCTGCTAATTAAAACAGAAAAGAAAGTACATACCAAGAGATTCACAGATTCTATGACATCCAGGAAGACCTCGTTTTTCCGGTACTTGATCCCCTCAGACCGCCAAGAGACAGCATTTGTAACCGTGGCAGGAGGACGGGGTGCACCTGTCTCCAACTTGTGGCCTTCTTGGGTGATGTACCTATCCAAGCACAGGCAAAAAGTTGAGAGGTGCCTTTCCAGTTTGTAAGTCAGAGCACTACAGAGATTCAAGTCATGCCTTGGTGAAACACTCATATTTTGTAGAAAGGCAAGAGCTGAGCACAGAAGAATCATGGAAGAAACCCCCAGGGGCCATCCAGTCCAGCCCCCTGCTATGCAGAAACACCCATCAAAGCATTCCCAACAGATGGCCATCCGGCCTCTGCTTAAAAACCTCCAAAGAAGGAGACTCCACCACACTCCATGAAGGCAGCAGCATATTCCCCTGCCCGGACAGCTCCGACCGTCAAGAAGTTCTTCCTGAGGTTCAGGCGAAATCTCCTTTCCTGCAGCTTGAATCCATTGCTCCTTGTCCTAGTTTCTGGGGCAGCGGAAAGCAGGCTTGCTCCCTCCTCGACATGACATCCCCTCAAATATTTAAACATGGCTACCATGTCACCTCTTATTGTCTTTTCTGCAGACTAAACATCTCCAGCTCTCTCAGCCACTCCTCACAGGGCTTCATGGCTTCCAGACCCTCCACCATTTTGGTCGCCCTCCTCTGGATGCATTCCAACTTGTCGACACCCTTCTTGAATTGAAGTGCCCAAAACTGGACACAGTTCTGAGATCTAACCAATGCATCAATAAATACTGCTCACAGAGTCCAACAACATTATTCTCACAATTCCCAGAAGTGGAGATCAGTCAGGATGCCCTTTTTCCAGGGAGCATGGAACAAGGGACCCTGAAGGGAGCTAGTAGCAAGACCCTGACAATGGCAACAACCTCACATGGCCAAAAGACACCACCTCTCCCTATCCACCATCCACCCATCCCAAGGACTCCTGCGTTTCCCGCTCTGCCCGCCCTGTTGCCCCTCTGACACCGGGCCTCCCTCACCTCCCAACAGCCTCTCTCACAGTTGCCAACAACCATCCACAGCAGACACTCACTCTTGTAAAATTTTGCTGTCAGTGGTCTGTGGATAGCCGAAATCCATCAGTTCATCTAGAAGTTCATAAATGATCACAAAGTTATCCCGAATGCTCTCCTCTTCCAATTCTTTGAAATATTCAGAAAACACCTTAAAAAAAGTCAAAAAAGAGCTTAATATTCCTGACACTCAACAAAAATCTGACAGCTACCTAGCCCTTTCTTGAAATTTAAGCTGCTTTGGCAACATAATAAGATGTCTCAAAAGGGGCAATACATCAGAGACACAGATCCCCCAACCCAGTTGAGCACCCCTCCCCAACTGCTGAGATTCTTTCCTGCTTTGAGCTTCCTCAGCCAGGAACAGAACAAATTCCAGACAGAAGTGGGGGCTCAAAGCCAAAACAGCACGCCACACTCACCTGAACCACTTTGTACAGAAACGAGAATACCAAGGAGACGCAGGCATTCTTCTTAGAAGTGGCAACCACTGGAGAGTAGGTTTAGGAATCAGCAAGCACTGGAATGTTTTCAAGTTGTTTCTTACCAACTCAGATTTCAAATTTTGCCATCTTTTTCAAAAAAAGGTATCTATCTCATTTCTTGAAAACTTTTTAAACTATTTAAAGATTTTAATGACAGCTACGCTAGTTTCAGCAGGAAAACGCATGAGGTAATCTGGGTAAGCAAAGCAAATGAGCCATCTGGACAGTGTTGCAGCTGACAGAGCAAATGCAGTTCCAGACTCTATCAACAGAAGGATAATGGCCAAAAGACAAGAGGCAATAGTACTGCTGGGATAAACATCCCTTGGAGTACTGCTCCCTGAGAGAAAAATCGACAAACCAGAAGGTGATCCAGAAAACTAAGAAAAAATAAACAAAAATAAGAAGCCTGAAGACCAAAATCTACGAGGAAAGGCTGAATCTGTGGGATAGGGTCAGCCTGGATAAAAGATAATTATTATTTATTTATTCATTTTATTTCTATCCTTCCTGTCTCCCAAATGGGACTCAAAGCAGCTTCCCATACAGATGATATTCTAGCAGTCTTCAATTACAGAGACTGTTGCACAGATAAAGAAATAAATAAGGTTTTTGTTCATCTCTGTCTCCGTTATGTGGAACAATGTATTAAAATGACAAGAACAGATATTTTTAATGAAATTCCTGATGATATGAGCTGTCTGACATCTCTTTGAAGAAAACTCTGATTTATTACAGCCATTTTTATAATAACAAATCACTTATTATTTCATGATCTGTCAGCTTTCAGGGATGCTACAGTACTGCATTTCCTGCTTCAGCTACAGTAAGACCTGTCAGGTTCTTGCTAATTCCATGACTACTGCTGCTCCACAGTGGTCTCAATTTTTTGTTTTTCGCTCAGTTTAAGTGGCTAAGAGAAACAGGGCAAATCTGTGTGGCTCTTCCCCACTGTTATTTCACTCTTTAAAAAAAGTGGTTATGTCTGACTAGGAACATTCTTCTTTGAAGGGGTGGCAAGTCACAAGCAAGAATGTGGGGTGCTGAGTTTCAATTGGTATGCAGATGGCTCTGAGAAGTCGGTTGTCACTCTCCTTGAGTCACACAATCCTAAAAAAGATGCTCAAAGGGTCTCTGAAAGAACTTGCCTGCACACCCTGGAGTCCGGGGAGCTGGCTCTTCCTCCTTTTCTGCTCCTCTCAAAAGCAAAGTCAAACTGATACTGCACCCCACCTGCTAAGCTCCCTGAAGCCATTATTTTCTCCATCCCATCTTGGCAAAGGATACAATACAGATTGTTGTGCTTAATCCACATAAAGCGAACCCCTCCATGAGCCAAAATGGGCGAAAGCGTCCCTTCCTCCTCCTTCTCCATCAAGATGGGCATGAAATGCTCCACTTCTGACATGTCCACATCTCCACGGTAATTTCTACAGATGAGAACCTAAAACCAACGTAAGGGAAGGGACCGTTAGCTGATCGAAAACAAATAATGAAAACACATGAAATGCGGGCAATTATCTATAGTCTCATCAGCCTGTGTTCCAAGAGGATGCGCCTTCAAGGGTCGTGGAGCCACGCCAAACGGGAACCGCCTCTCCCCACAGCAGACTTTGCCACAGCAGCAAAAACATCTTCTAAGAAGGGGACATGTGTCTTGTTTTGAAGGGGAACCACCCTGCAGAACTTCCCAGGAAGCAGGTCGAGTCTTTACAAAGGCCATGTGGCAGTCCTGGGGCCCAAATAAGCTCCCTGTTACCAGTTTGCCTGTCCAGGACACCCTGCGGGGGATCCGGCCCACCAGGGCACAGCTGGGCAGGGATACTGGGCTTCCTAAGGCCGAGGCGAGCCATCATTTCGCCAGCAGAGATGGAGATTGCCCGACGGAACAAACTATGGGGCAGCAGCTGCCTCCGCGCACGCACACCTATCTCCGGAACACACAAAGGTCATTTCCGCACGGCACTGTTATAGCGCGATTATTCCGCTTTCAACCTCCCATGGAATCCTAGGGTTTGCAGTTTAGGGAAGGGCCCTTGGGGCCGCTCCCTCAACTGCAAACCCCAGGATTCAATGGGAGGTTGAAAGCGGAATAATCGCGCTATAGTAGTCCAGCGTGGAAATGGCCAGGGTCTCCTCGCGAGCGGGCATCTCCTGAGGCAACCACACGGCTAAACTCGGGGGCCGCCCGCAGCTTTTCCTCAGGGGAAGGGGGTCTCTGTGCCTGCGGGAAGAGCCACTGGCCGGCCACCGGCGGCGTCCCCCTCAACAGAGGCTCGGAAAAGTTACTTTTTCTTCCGGGCTGCCCTTTCACCCTCTCCTGGAGCACCCTCACGCCCAAGGTGGCCTAGAACCCGACGGCCCCTCCCCGCGCCGCCCCTCAGGTGCTCGCGAGGCCCGCACCTTCCCCTTCAGGTCCAGCACGTAGACGGCGCTGGCCGACATGGCGGCCCCACCGGCCCCGCTGAGAGAGCGACGCCTCACCCCGGAGCCCCGCTCCCCCGGCCCTCCCTGAGCTCACTTCCGCTTCCTCCCGGGCGGCACTTCCGGCACAAGGACCTAAATGCGCACAGAGGGGAAGGCGGCTAGAGCGGCCGGGAGCCCTCCGCTTCCTTTCCTTCCTCCTTTTCGAGGGATGGGTGAAGGAGGCGGACCAAGAGGGCAGGAGAGCGAATAGGAAGAGCCCGCTCCTTCGCACCAATGGCAGGCCACGTGACGTCAGAGGCCAGCGATCAATGGGAGATTTTCTAGCTCCAGCTTTTCCTGGTCGGCCCGAGAAGGCGGGGCCTGATGACGCGCCACATGACATTGGCCAATGGGAGCGGGGCCGGTGTGGACGGACAGCCTCGTCGCCCGGTAGCGAGCCGCCTCGCCCCGCCCACCGCGGATAACATGGCGAAGACGTACGACTACCTCTTCAAGCTGCTGCTCATCGGCGACTCCGGCGTGGGCAAGACGTGCGCGCTCTTCCGCTTCAGCGAGGACGCCTTCAACGCCACCTTCATCACCACCATCGGTGCGTCGTCGCCCGGCAACCGGAGGGCGGCGGCGGTGTCGTCGTGGCGACGGGACCCCGAGCCCCCGTCGCCATGGCAACCGCTTCAGGCAGCCGTTCCACCGGTCGGGCGGGAAGCGAGTCGGGCTGCGGCGGCCGAAAGAAGGGGGGGCCGCACGGCGCTGGGACGCGCGGCGGGGCCGGATCAGGCGGGGCCTGGGTGCGAATCCTGGGCCGTCCCGGACCAGAAATAGGTGCCCGGCCCGGAGGCCCCGTTTTAACGCTCTTTCCTTGCAGGCATCGACTTCAAGATCAGGACGATCGACCTCGATGGGAAGAAGATCAAGCTGCAGATCTGGTAGGGGGCGGCTGAGAGGCCCCTCCCTATACATGGGGGGCCAATGCCCGGGGGGCCCGCCTGCTCACAGCCCGCTTTCTCTCCCCCCTGCAGGGACACGGCCGGGCAGGAGCGGTTCCGGACCATCACCACGGCTTACTACCGGGGAGCGATGGTGGGTCCTCCGGTTTCTGGGTTAGGGGGGTTGTGCCTGTCAGCACTGGACACCTCCCACCCCCAATTTCAGCCCTTCTGAGGCTGCTGGTGGTGTTTCGGGGGGACCAGAACCACCCTCTTTGTCCCCTGCACTTGGTTGTCTGCTTCCCCTGCCTTCCCCCCTTCTTTTCCTCCCCATCAGAGATGAACCTGGCCATTTCCACACGGTATTGTTATAGCGCTACGATTCCCCTTTCAACATCCTATGGAATCCTGGGGTTTGCAGTTTAGGGAGGGGCTGGATGGCCCCTCCCTAAACTGCAAACCCCAGGATTCCATAGGATGTTGAAAGGGGAATCATAGCACTATAACAATACGGTGTGGAGGTGGCCCCCGTCTCCTGCTCACATATCGCTCCTCCTCCTGCAACAAGGGCTACCTGTGCCTTCCAGGCTCTCTTCTGCTTCCCTCCATCCCCTGCCAGAACAGTCCCTTCAGTTCCCCCCTGCCAAGAGATGTTTCTCCATGGCTGCTGGTCCCAGCCGTCCGTCTCCCTTGCTGGATTTACCTTCCATGTCAAAAAGGAGAGGAAGCAGTCGCATCTTTGGACTCACTCGGACTGTCTCTTTCTCCTCCCCCAGGGCATCATGCTGGTGTATGATATCACCAATGAGAAATCATTCGAGAACATTCGGAACTGGATCAGAAACATTGAAGAGGTAGCATGCACGTCGCTGTTCGGAACAGAAAAACCCTTGTTGTTTAAATGCGTTGTTATCTAATTCCCTAAGGCACCTCCTCAGCAGCGAGGAGCCAGAGGGATTTGCTCCGTGTGCCAGTGTTCCCTCAGAGCCGTGCAGAAGAAGCCCTTGAGCTGTGGCCGATCCCTGTTTCGTTTTGGCATCTCTAGCAGGAATGTCATTTTTATTGATCAATTTGAACTCCACCTTTTCCCCCAGATGGGATTCTTAAGAGATGGAGACTCAAGAGGAGATGGTCCCTTTTTTTTGGACCCTTTAGAGACATGGCTATCCAGTCAGAGCAGACCATTCTGGGCCAGAGAGGAGGCCTCCCTCCCCAAGCATTGTTGGCA
This sequence comes from Iguana delicatissima, assembly GCA_948472985.1. Lineage (NCBI taxonomy): Eukaryota > Metazoa > Chordata > Lepidosauria > Squamata > Iguanidae > Iguana > Iguana delicatissima. The sequence goes on from CAOKZL010001825.1 coordinate 15,409, forward strand.
GGGCCAGTTTTCTCTGTGCAGGAAACTGCCAAGGAAAGACATGTCTTCCCTGCAGTCTCAAGTGGTACAGCAAAGAACTGAGTTGAGCAACTCATTCCACCACTTGGAAAAGTCCCTCTTTTTGGTCTACAATCAACCAGGAGGGATTCTGGGAGTTGTGGTCCAAAACAGTAACTTTTTAGGGCTCTGGTTCTCCCTGGAAGTATATCTGTGTTGAGGCTGGGCAGCCTTATGCTGAGAACGCCCTTGCAGTGTTTTTGAGTGGAGAAGGGCCCAATGCCCTCTAAGGCCCCAATGCCCAAGTCAAGGGCCCAGCAGAAGATTGCCACAGGGAAGAAGTGACCATAGCTGAAAAGCTTCTGAAGGCCAGAGTCACTCTCCACCAAAAACAGCTTTTTTCCTCAACCCAGAGGATGAGAAACATCACAGGATACAGGCCAGGCTGATTTATATCTGCCAGCTATGCTTAGAACTTTGTGATGGCTGAGGTCAAGTTCATCTCTTCTTCTTCTTCCTCTTGCTCCTGCCAGCATGCATCTGTAGACGTAGAAAAGATGATTCTGGGAAACAAATGTGACATGAACCACAAGCGGCAAGTGTCTCGAGAGCAAGGAGAAAAGGTAAGGCAGGACAGGTGGTGGCATCAGCTCTTTGCTGTGGTCCTTGGCTCTTCTCATCTGCTCTTTCTTTGGCTGGGGGGGGGCTTGGGCTGGGAATGGAATGGAATAGGGGCAGGCATAATAGGCGGTGGCATTGTGGGAGTTGTGGTCCCAGAAAAGTAACAGGGAGTAGATGGGAAACAAATGCAGATAAAAGCGTGTATGAAGACATTGTTAAGAAGAGAAGCCGCGCTTTTCCTCTCATTCTTTTTTGGAGCTTATACATTCCCAAAGACCTTTGGTGGGGCTCTTCTGTCTTGTCAGGAGAACCAGTTACCAAAGAAGCAAAAACATCATAGAGATTCTGTGAACTCCTTATTGATTAATTAACCAGAACAAGCAGTCCAACCAGTGAGCTGTAGCTAGAATGACTGCATCCAGACATTGCGACTGTTTTTTTGGCAACATCAAAATTTTGCCTTGCTGGGACAGTTCTGTTTCTAAAGGAAATAGGATACAGACGGCATCATCCATTGAGCTCTTACTTGTGCAACTGACCCAAGTTCTCCTTCTTTTTGTTCAGCTGGCCAGTAGCTTTGGAGTGAAGTTTATGGAGACCAGTGCAAAGACAAACATCAATATAGAAAATGTAAGTGCAGCCCTTTTACCTCATGGAGCAACATTTTCTTTTGGTCCAAACCACCCATGGGCATCATCCAGCAGATAAATCCAAGCAGCTTCCCTGGGTAACAACGGTGAGGTTACCTGTCACTGTTCCAAAGCATTGTCAGTGAGCAACTTCTGTGAAAGGCTCTACTGATGGTGCACCCCTCGTGGTTGTCCACCTTTTCTCCTTGTGTTTTGGAACTCTAATTTGTACAGATCTGCCGGTCTGAGCTGCACACGCTAATGGACTAAATGGAGGATATCACAGCATGGTTGGCTGTTGGTCCTTTGGGGAATGGATAAGAGAACAAATGGATAAGAGAACAAATGGATAAGCTTAGGATTATATTCAGGCTTTCTTTGAACTAGTCAAGAGAGTTCCAAAGCTGTGGAAGAAACAGCTTATAGCAGGAAAACATTCACTTTTCTTAACGTGCTTCTGTTTCTTGTTTCAATTCTAGGCATTTTTTACACTTGCCAGAGATATCAAAGCAAAAATGGACAAAAAACTGGTGAGTTGATCGCCATGTCTTGTAAATGTTTCAGAGGTCTTGAGGAAATGAGCTGACAGACACAGAGATAATGCAGAATTATGTGAAGCTATCCCCAAATCAGTGAAACAGATGAGGGGCCAAAATTCCCATCTTGACAAGAAAGGGGCTCCCATGATGTCCTCCCACCATGCCAGGGAAACACGAAGCAAGTCTGAGCCAAGAGCCAAAACAGTTAAGCTCTCGCGTGTCACACACTATGCAGAAAGACAGTTTTGGGTCCTTCAGTGGGGAGCAGAGGCTCCACTGCTTCCTCTTCCTCCACATCCTCAGCTGAGAGATTTCAAGCCCAGGATTTTTCTCTGAGGGACTGGCTCCTGAAATTCTTTCTATTTTTAGGAAGGCAATAGTCCCCAAGGCGGCGGCGGCAGCGGCAGCAACCCGAGTGTGACCATCAGCTCAGACCAGCAAAAGAAAGCCAGTTTCTTCCGATGCAGCCTCCTCTGAGGTCACGGCCTCGCTCAGCACCTTTCCTGGACTTTGCCTGCTTGCAAGGAGGGCCTTCTTGCTCTCGCTGTCTCTGGCCCCTTGCAACACACCAGCCACACCGTGCCCGTAGCAACGGAGCAGAGAATTGAGCAGCTGCTTCTTTCTGTGATTGATTCTGTGCTACAGAAATCTGCTATCTTCTTGTCCTTTCCACCACGTGGAAAATGTATCATCTAATGTGGGGAGGGGGATAGGAAGAGCGGCGTGGCTCAAGAAATAAGATTTCCTAACAGATCTCTCTCTCTCAATCTCTCTTTCTGGGATTTACTTTATGGGGTCTACTCAGTTTAGAAGAAGAAATAGGTTATGATCACAGTAATTAAAGCTCAATGATTTCCGTATCTGTGAACGGGAAGGCTGGGGGATATAGGTATGTTTATGGGGCTGAATTGTACAGCCAGCTAAAAGCACTGAATTTTGTAGGAGAGTGCCACCAGCCTCACTGTGTGGGGCCAGAAAGCTCATTTATTCTCATGACATAAAAAGGCATCTCAGTCTACTCATGATGTGCTCTTGGCACTCATTCTAAACACTCCTGTGGTAGAAGTTGCACAATGCCTCAATATGAAAATAAATCTATTTTTGTACATAAACCAATGTTATGCTCTTAATTTCAAGTCCTGAGCCAAGCCCTTGTCTCTCTTTTGGGAAAAGGGGAAGCTTCCCTCATCTGCATGGGTGGCTGATGTACCTTTTATTGCAAGAAGTCTGCAGATTTCTCGTTTGGCTTAAAATGGGGAAAGAGGGGCTATCGCACTCTTTCACGGCCACGTACATCACTACAGGAAGAGCTGATGGTGCGCTTGGACGGTGGTGGCTCAGCTCTGCTTTGGCTCTCTCGTCTTCCGGGGCATTCTCCTCAGACTCAGCTGAGCGGCTCCTTTGGGGGAGCTGAGCCTCTCTGGTGGGAGGGGAGCCCTGCAACATGGCTGCTTGGTGGGCAGGAGCCCTCTGCCTCCCTCCCTCCCACCCACCCCACCCCTGCCTAATGGAGAATTCTGGTTCTCAACGGGATCATGAAGCTCTCCAAACCAAGCCTGCTTGTTGTTTGTATTTGGGGCGGGAGGGGATGAACTAGGTAGCCCAGGACTCTGCCGCTGCATTGGCCATGGAGCCAGGCAGTGGCTGTGCTGGGAGGCGGAGGCTGTCCCTCTTCCGGGAGGGAGCAGCTGCTGTTCAAGGGTCTCATAGGAGGAGAAGGTTGGAAGAGACCCCGCGGCCACCCAGTCCAACTCCCTTTGGCCACGCAGAACCCACATCCAAGCGCTCCCTCGGACAGATGACCACCCAGCCTCTGCTTAAACCCCCCCCCAAGGGAGGGGCGGGCGGCCTTCCACTGCTGGAAGTCCTTCCTGAGGCTCAGGGGGAACCTCTTCTCCCGCAGCCTGAATCCGTTGCTCCTCGTCCTGGTCTCTGGAGCAGCGGAAAACGAGCTTGCTCCATCTCTCACGTGACATCCCTCCGGACATTTAGACAGGGCTCTCCCGTCCCCTCTCCCGCAGGCTAAGCACCCCCGGCCCCCTCGGCCGCTCCTCAGGGGGCCTCCTGCCTCCCAGGCCCTCCGCCAGTGTGGTCGCCCTCCCGCTGGTCCGGAGCTGGGCGCGGGGGGATCCCGGGTGGGCCTCACGCCGCCGCCCGCGCCTCGCTACCAGAGCGGAGCGCCTTTTCTGCGCACGCTCTCCCGCTGAGGCACCGTCGGGAGGGCGCGGGTAGGCCGAGTCCTCCGGCAGCCTCAGACCTCCCGAAGCGCTCCAGGGGCCGCCAGCGGAGAGAAAACCGCCGCCCGCGGAGCTTTCCTTCCGACGCCGGACCGCCCTTCGCTGCCGGCGAACTGCAACTCCCAGAATCCTTCACGGCTGCTGGGCGAGGCGCCCCCACCCTCTGCGCACGGAGGCCCCCAAGCCCGGAGCCGCTCTAGCCGTCACCGCTCTGTGAGAGGGGCCGCCCCGCCTCCTCGGCCGCCTATTGGTTGCTCCCTTTACCCGGAAGTGCCTGCTGGGCGGAAGAGGGCCAGGGAGCGGCGGCGGCGGCGGCGAAGAGGAGGGCCGGATGTCGTCGGAGTACGAGGCCGTCCAGCGGGGCCCCCTCCGCCTGAAAGGGGGCGCCGGGGCGTTGGCGCCGGCGGGGAAGCGGTGAGGCGGGCGGGCGGGGCCCCGCCTTCTTCTACTTGGCTCAGTTGTGGGGGAGGGCAGTCTGCACACGCTCAACGGCATGCTCGCCTTGCGGGTGTCTGAGAGCTCCGCGTCAGACCCGCTGGTCTTCGGCATTCTTTGCCATGACTTTGATGACAGGATGCAACGGAAGAGGCAAAAGGGGCCGTGGAGGCTTTTTGAAGCCACCCTCGCTTCTTAGTCGGGGCAAAGGGGTTTAGAAATCACACAGGGAAAGAAAAATGGCGATAGTAGAGCCCGAGTTGCTTCTGTTGTCTCGTTAACGTGATCTATAGAAGCGTTTCCCAAACTTTGCGCCTCCAGACGTTTTGGATTTCAGCTCCCGGAATTCCTGACTGTCGGCCAAACTGGTTGGGGCTTCTCGGCCTTGAAGTCCAAACCACACCCGGAGCACCAAAGTTTAGGAACCACCACTCTGGCAGGAAGCTGGATCTCAAGGCAAATTCTTTTTTTGTGCTGATGGGGTTGAGATGTCAGTGTTGCCTGGCTTTTACTCCTCTTTGTCTCGTGTCCCCATGTGGTCAAGAAGGGACGTGGTCTCTGCCTGCGTTGCTGCGAGGCCTCTTTAGGAGCTATGATTATGTGACCCTACAGCTTGGGTTTGATGCCTGCTTGGGTCTGTTGCCTCCAGCGCTCGTGGAGCAGCTGCGTTGACCTGGGGGTAAGGGAGGTTCTTGGAGCTGTAGGCCACAAAAAGGGAACTTCCTGAAATTCTCACCACAGCACATTGTGGAACTCCTGGTGGGTTTTGCTGTATGAAAGTATTTGATGGGCTACACTTTGCTCCCATGCAGTAAGAAGAAGAAGGATAAGGAAAAAAACAAAATCATAGACCAGATTGTGAGCAGCAAGAAGCAGGAAGAAGAGGAGAAAAGCGGTCCCTGGACAAGCGGACACCAGCGCAACTGGCCTACGAGATGATCCAGGAGAAACGGGTGAGTCAGGGAGGGGAAGCCTCCAGCCTGTGAGGCCTCAGGCGAGGCTCTGCCCTTGGCTGCCTGGCAGGGTCCAAGGCGTGGGTGGCAAGGGCTGGCTGGTACAGGCACCAGGGCTGGGCCGGAGGATGGGTGCTAGGTCAGGAAGCCAAGGGCCAGGGTACAACAAGAGTCACAGCAGTTCCCCAGGTAGCAAGAGTCCAGAGGCAAAAGCTGGTCTAGGAGACAGGTAGGAGGTCAGAGCACAGCAAGAGTCTGAGGCAGTAGAAACCTACCTAGTAACAAGAATCCACAGAACCAGAAAACAACCAGAGGCCTCAGGAACACCACAGCAGCTACAGGCAACACTGAAAACCATGTTACTGTGGCCAAGGCTGTCAAGAAAGCCCAGCCCTTATATAGCTGGCTGCTCCATCATGGCAGCCAGCTGTGCCTGAAATGCTGGGCAGGATTCTACAAAGAATGAGGTCACAGCCAGGATCCTTGCAGGCAGAGTCTTACATGGACTTAATCACAGATCCTGAACCCTTACACTGCCCCTTCTTCTCCTGGGGGCCAAGGGTGGTGGCTTGTTCACTGGCTGACCAGGGGATCTGCCTCCTTCTTTCCATGTTTACCTGGCCAGGGTGGGGTGGTGAAAATGGAACAAAATGGGCTCCCGGCTAACATTTTAGCAGGGACATTTCTCATCATTGAAAGGTCCCCCCATTATCTTGGGCCTGAAAAGTTGTTTTTGAAATAGAGAAGGAAGGGCCAGGCTCAGAGAACAGACTGGACCACTTGGCTCCTCTTTTCCTGCCTTTCCTTTTGTAGAGGAAGTGTGGCGTGTGGGCATGGAGTACCCTGGGAATAATTGAGCCTTCTCTTTTGTCCTGTAGCAAATAGAACGGATCCTGAAGAAAGCATCCAAAACCCACAAACAGAGAGTTGAGGTGAGTTGATGCTGAGAATTGCAAGAACTGGCTGGATGGCATGAGGGATCAGTTTTGCATAAGCCTAAGGGAATTTCTCAGTGGTTGTGGTTGGGCGGGTGACTGGCAGAGGCAACAAGGGCATAGGCAACAAGGCAGTGCGGAATGCGGTTTGTGCCACAGTAACATGCTTGTTATGGTGGATTTTGGATAAGGCCAAAAAAGTTTAAAGGATGATGGAATTGTTTTTAGCCTCCAAAATGATCCCTTGTGTCACTTTGTTTATTTCTAAAAAATACAGTTGAGCCAAGGTCAGCAGCAAACAAAACCAAACTGTGGGTGAGGAGCTGTTTTGGGTTGAGCAATGTTGGCCGCCATCTTGTGCCCACTTCAGGAATCATGTTTTCAGCAAAAAAATTATTTGGATCAGGCTATTACAGGCATTGTTTTTCATATATTATTCTTTAAAATCGTTTGCATCAATCCAGAATTTGTTATACATAGGAACTGAAATAAATGAGGCTGAAGTCAGTCATGACTACTTTGATTTCAGTGAGTCTAGCTGAAGTATGTCTAACTCTGGCTTCAACCCAGCATGTATATTTAATGATGTATTACAGATACTATTTTTCTGTTAAGAAATTAATAATAGAATGACTCCAATTGTTTTCAATTTGCCTTTTCTTCCCTCGGCCTTTCTAGGATTTTAATCGGCACCTAGACACTTTAACAGAGCATTACGACATCCCGAAAGTCAGCTGGACTAAATGAGGATCCTTTCATTCTTCCCAAGTTAATTCTGAGACTGTTCTGTTCTGGACTGGACTCTTGCTTGGCCTCAACTTTCTTCCTCTCCATGAAGCTCTTCCATGAAGCATCCTGCTATGACTGAACTTCCTTTCAAGTAAATGGGCGGCATTATTTATCTCCCTAAACTCTTTTTGGTCTCTTTCTATTGTACACTTGTGTAAAGAACTTAAAACGTACACCAGTTAACCGCAAATAAAGAGGAATAAATGCAAACATTTTGGCTTGTGCAGGATTGTGTACTAAAACTGCAGGGGGAGGTGAATGTCCTTTTTTTAAACTCAGCCTAACTCTCTCATAACCGAATTGTTGCATTATATACGTGAAGGAGGGGACTGGGGAGGTTGCACTGAGAACAGCCGTTGTTTGTGAAAGTTCTTAACGAGAATAACTGGTGTTCTTGCCACTCTCCCAAACTGAGACTGTGGAACTCCAAGAGATGAACTCTGACTAAGCAAGGCAATTGTGTGGCCCCTGTGATGGTGCCAAGGCCGAGACAAACTCTTCCTCCAAGGCAGAAGGAAAAGCCCTGTGCTGTGGATCTCCCTAGAAGAGAGTTGGGAAGGCATCTGACAGAGGGTGGGTGGAGTGCAGGAGGCTCTAGGTGTGCAGAATGTAAAGTAGACCAGTGCAATAGCAGCTCTAATGTTTTTAAGAAGCTGACAGGTATGGAGGCTTGGATTCTGCTCCTGAGCCTGCAAGACCTGAGTTGGGCTGTTCGTAAAAGGGTGATGTAGAGCTCTCTCATTCCCAGGGTCATCCTAAGACAAAGGCAACTCGACACCCGTTCCTAAGAAAGCTTTTTTAACAAATAGCCCAAAAGTTCTGCCATTTTAAAGGACACACTCACAAGCATCAGAAGTTTTAATAGGAATTCATTTTGATCACTTTTCCCCACCTTACAAAATGTAATAAATACAGAACCGAGAAAAAAAATAAAGGTTTTTCTGCATCAGAACCTAATGGTTTTCAAAGCAACCTAAAAAGCAGGGGAGGCGGCTTGCGGAGGTCTGTTTTTAAAATCTCCAAGGGACAGTATTTGGCACATGGGACAGCTTCCACTTGTCCTTCTGGGAAGTATGGGCTACTTTGATTTTTAGGCACCTGGCAAACTTTTGCCTGAAAAATCCCTGTTGCCTTGGCTGACACGAGAACACAAGGCTGAAGTTGTTCCTATTCCGAGCATCATTAAAAAGGCTCCAGGGAGGCCCCTGCACAAACTAACCTTTGTGCTGATAAGTCTCCCAGAAGCTTCCAAGTTGTATGTGGAATGCTTCCTGTGGGATGTTGTTTTTCCAGTTTTGAGAAAACCTCAGCACCTTTGGGAATAACCCTCTTATAATATAATATATACAACTTGTATACATCTTTCCCGTTTTCAAATATTGTTAAGGGGGGAAAAAAACCAGCTACAGTTCAATTTGTGCATAAACCACTGTTAACTTTTAAATGAAAAACAGGATGGGGCTGGAAGTAATTGGTCCCTTGTTTGGCCTCTTCATGGCTCTGTTTGTGTGAAAGAGAGAGAGAGAGCATGAGGGAGAGAGAGAGAGAGAGAGAGGGTGGGTTCTCAGAGGCAGAGCCCAGCCAAAGCACCTCTGGAGATGTTCTTTTGGCCTTCAGGAAGCTGGAGACTTCCCCGCATATTTATATGCTCCCCAGTTCGCTGAGGGTTTGATCCAGCGTTCGGTGCAAAGCCAGGTTCTCTTCTTTTGCTTGGGCAAGTTTTTCTGGTGAGAATTAATGAGAAAGTTACTCATTCTTGAGAATAACTAGCTGTACAGATCATGGCTGATTGCATCGCTTGTCTATTTCACATTTCAGTTCTGTGCCATCTGTTTGGCACAACCGCTCTACACTCTGTGCTCTTAAACCTCTCCCAAAGCGGGTCTGAGAAGACCTGCAAGTCAGAAGCAGATCCCTCACATGACAGCAGCAGGGGTAGGCAGGTGGGCATGTGGGAAGCCTCCCATGAAGAGGGCTGATGGGAGTTGTAGTCCACAACAACTGCGCCACCCCTGCAGGAGAAGAACCCAGCTACTGCTGTGAGATTTATACAAATTCAGCACTGGGGAGACTGTCTGGACACAGAGCCTGGGGTCTCAAACTGCTCTCTCTGTGGAAACCACTGGTCCTCTTTTAAGTCATGCAGAGAAGTAGGGCATCGGGTGCCTTGATGAACAGAGAAAGAAAGCAAGAGGAGAGGAACCCAGGAGTGGCAGCTTTCTTTAATCGAAGCTACGTTTTTACAGAGAAAGAGAAAAATAATTCAGGCACGTGAAGGCAAAGAAAGCAGCACCAGCAGGTTCTCACTGAGAAAGGAAAGGACAGCACAGCAGGGACCCCCCGCCCTTCGCTTCCACCACCGGGACCTCTTATCTACAAGGACGTCATATCATTGAGCGCGTGGTCCAGCTCCTCACTGATGGCTTTGTACTTCAGCTTTTGAGCATAGAGTTCGTCTGCCAGGCAGAAGCCGGAAAGAAATGCAGGACAGGAGCAGGCAAAGATCACAGAGAAAGGCGGGGGCAGAGACGGAGAGGAAAGGAGAGAGAGAAGAAAAATTAAGCCTGCCAAAAGGCAAATGCACGTTTCGCACACAAGGCATTCAGAATGTGAAGACTCTCATTTCCTGACACTGAACCAGTACAGATTAAATTTGCACATGGCATTTCTGGATGCAGTGAAGGGACATGCAGATTGTGAGGATGGGGCTGTCCATGTATCTACCTCAGTGAGGCTGTCTTTTTGTAAAAAAAAATAAAGAATATATTAAATTAAACCACAACAAAAAACCACCTCTTCTGAAAGAATGCAGCAGTCTCTAGGAACCGGGAGGATTCAAACCCACTAATGGTAGACCACTAACAGCTAACACAACTTGCAGACTGAGGCCAAGAGCACCCCACAAGCACACACCTGAGGCAAGACGGGGTGACCAAACACAGCCTGGACCTCTGGCTCCCCAATTCTTTTCTGCCTCACCAAGTTGTGCCACATCTCAGTAGTGCAAGAGGATTCCGCCCTCCCCCGACTCTACCCACATCCTCTTTTTGCAGCCAGAAACCCTTCTAGAAACTCCCCCAATACCGAGGCTGCACCCCATGATCAGCAAATGCCAAGGGAGGGGGCTAGAAAGGTTGGAGACAGAGCCTGCGGGAATGTCATTGCTCACCTTCCAGATCATCGATGGTTTTTTCCAGTTTAGCCACTGTCCTTTCTGCAAACTCTGCCCGTGTTTCAGCCTAAGGACAAGGCCAGAGAGCAAGAGGAAAGTCACTGCCTCCTCCCGCCTCTGCCCCGTCCCCCTCCCCAAAGCTCCAAAACAGGTGGCTGTCTCACCTCCTTCAGCTTGTCCGTCAGAAGCTTGATCTCTTCTTCATACTTGTCCTCTTTCTCAGAGTACTGCAAAGGCAAGTCAAAACCGGTTATTTTCTTAGAGAGAGGTGATGCAGGAAGAAACCCTCAACTTCAGGAAGCCTGCTGCCCACCCTGCCCTCTTGGCACAAAGGCTTCCAAATTTGGCCTCTCCACCCACCAACTGTGAGGTTTCACAACAGAGGGATGCCCTTTCTCTTTCCCAAGTGGAAAGATTATTATGGCCCTTTTGGGGATGCCACTGGCCAGAGGCTGCCGTCAGCCATGGAAGCCGGCAAGCAGCTCCACCCCAGCACTGACTAGGTGCTGGCCCAAGACACAGTGAAAGGCCCCCAACCCACAGCTGCCTCCACTGACCCTGCCCCAGGAGGTGTTTTGCAATTCGCCAACCAAGCTGGGAGGCTCTGCTTCCCATCCATGGCTGGGCCATCACAAGGCTCTTCCTGCAAGGAATCCCTGCCTGGCAGCAGCAGCCCCAAAGAGAAAGGTGGGAGCAGAGCCCTCCTGGAAGGAGCTGAACCCAGCAGAGGAGCAGCTGATGAGGCTTTTCCAGAAGGAGACCAAGGTGGGATTGGGCCTGGGACTGGAGAGGAACCACCGTGGCCATTCACTTAGCAGGAGCCCCAAGGAAGGAGAGGGGTCTCTTTTCTCCCAGCCCCGACTGTACAGTTCAAGACCAAAAGCTGAACTGTGGAGAGCTTCCCACCTTCTCTGACTGAGCCTCCAGGGACTTCAGGTTGTTGGTGACGTTCTTAAGCTCCTCTTCGAGGTCGCTGCATTTCCTGGAGGACGCAGAAGGGGAGCCGTGCGGTCAGAGACCTCCCTCCAGAAAGGGACTTTGCCACTTAAATTCCCGCTCACTTGCACACGTCCTATTTCTACCCACCACCCTCTCTATCTCCTCCACCCTGTCTTGCCCTCCCTCTCCAGAAGGCTCCTCTGGCCGAAGCAGCACCCCCAGGGGCTGCAACGGACATTTGGGGGCAGTTTTCAAATGATGGCCACTCACAGTTCAGAGACTTCAGCCCGCTCTTCAGCTCTTTCCAATTCTCCCTCCAGAATGACCAGTTTACGGGCAACCTGTAAAGAGAGCGGCGAAGGGGGCTTGGGAGCGGGCTCCCCAGTGCCCAGCCTGAAGAAAGGGGGAGCAAACAGCAAGGGGTCCGACAGAGTCCCAGCACCCCGGCTCCATTTCTCCCATCTGTGCCGGCAAGGGCAGGAGGGGAAAAAAACCTTCCGCACTAGACTGGTGTAGGGCTATCGTTCCACTTTCAACCTCCTCTGGAATCCTGGGGTTTGCAGTTTAGGGAGGGGGCTCAAGGGCCCCGGGGTTCCAGAGGAAGTTGAAAGTGGAATGATAGCCTTATAACAAGTCTAGTGTGGAAATGGCCCTGGAAAAGGCCGTTTTGGGCCCAGCAAGACCACAGCCCAGGACTGAACGGTCAGACGGTGGGCTGGATCCTTTGACTCGATGATCCAGCCTGGTTTTGGGCTGCCTTTGAAAGCGTCTTTACTGAGCTGCCGGCACAGGGTGGCTCAGAACCCAGCCAGCGGAACGGTTGTGGGGAAAAGCTCGAGTCTTAGGGGCGGTAAGGAAAGAGACCTGTTCCCAGCAGACGCAGGATTAAGACCGTCTCTCCAAGCTCACCCCCGGGAAAAGGAGGCGATACAGCTCCTAGGCACTGGGCCCCAAACCCCAACGACAGGGCGGCTGGTGGGACCCTGGAAAGGCAGCCCCTCCGAGCCCCTTTGGCCCCGGAGGAGGAGGAGGAGCAGCAGCCGGGGCGTCCTGGGTGCCTTCCTGGGACGGGGGAGGAGGGGTCGGGGTAGACCCTCCAGAAAGGTCCCCAGGACCCGAGAGGCGGGCAGCTTCCTCCCGCGGGTCCTGCGGCCGAGCCCCCGCCGCTCAGGGAGGTCCCCCCCGGGCGGCCTCACCTCCTCGTACTTGCGGTCGGCCTCCTCGGCGATGTGCTTGGCCTCCTTCAGCTGCATCTCCTGGATCTCCATCTTCTCCTCGTCCTTCATGGCGCGGTTCTCGATCACCTTCATGCCCCTGGAGGGGGCGGGAGGAGGAGGAGGAGGAGGAGAGGGGAGAGCGGGGGTCCCGGTCTCCCGCCGCTTGCCCGCCCGCCCCGCCCCGCCCCGCCCCGCCCGGCCCGCGCCTCACCTCTCGCTCTCGTCGGCCGCCTTCTCGGCCTCCTCCAGCTTCTGCAGGGCGGTGGCCAGGCGCTCCTGGGCGCGATCCAGCTCCTCCTCCACCAGCTGGATGCGCCGGTTGAGGGCGGCCACCTCGGCCTCCGCCTGGGCGCGGGGAGAGGAGGGAGGAGCGGTGAGAGGGGAGCCCCGGGGCTGACCCCCAGAAGCCCCCCGCCAGGGAGCCAGGGAGCCCCAGGGGCCACCCCTCGTGCCCGGGGCCCGGAGCCCGGGGCCCGGGGCCCGGAGCCCGCCCTACCTGCGCGGGCCGGGGCCGGGGCCGGGGCCGGGGCCGCCCGGGGGCCGAGCGAGGGAGGCAGCGAGAGCCGGAGAGGCAGAGAGAGAGGCGCCCGCCGCCGGAGGAAGAGGCGCGGCCAGCCGGAGCCCGCCGAGCCCGGGAGGAGCCCGCGGAGGGTCCGGCGGCGCCACGGCGAGACCCGGAGAGCTGCAGCGGAGCAGGAGCAGGAGCAGGAGGAGGCAGAGAGGAGGAGGAGGAGGAGGGGAGGAAGGCCGGGGGCGAGGGAGGGGGCGCCGGCCGGGCTCACTTGGGCGCGCAGCTCCCGCTCTTGGTCCAGCTGCCGCTGCAGGACTTGCGCGCGATCCTCGGCCGCGTCGGCCTCCTGCTGCAGCGCCTGGATCTTGCGCTTCACCGCCTCCAGCGAGCCCGTCGCCGCCGCCGCCATCCTCCGCCTCGCCTCGCCTCGCCTCGCCTCGCCCGCCTGGGTCGGACGCTCCCTTCCGGCCTCCTCGGAAGGCGGGCAGGGCGGGAACCGGGGGGCAGGGAGGGGGAGCTTAGCGTCATCCGGGAGGGGCGGGGCGGGGCGGTGACGCCACCCGGGAGCGGGGCCGGCCGCCGCTCCTCGCCCGGGAAGGGGGGCGGAGCAAGAGGGCCCCTGCGCCCGTGCAGAGCGCCGGTCCCGCGCCGCTCCGCGCCTTTGCCAGCTTTGGTCCAGGCCGGGGGGGGCGCTCCCCTCTCTGCTCTCTCAGTCTCAGCCGCGCCTCGGGGGGGGGGCTTTCCCGCCGGGCCTTTCTCCTCCTCCCGCCCCCCGCTCCCGGGGCCCACGCACGTCGGTGGCCTTCTTCTCGGCCTGCTCGAGCTTCTCCTGCGCGTCCTTCAGCGCCTCCGAGTACTTGTCCAGCTCGTCCTCCGTCCCCTTCAGCTTCTTCTGCATCGCCGCCAGCTCCTCCTCCACCTGCCGGGGGGGCGGGGAGGGGGCGCCGGGGCCCCGCGTCAGGCGGTCCTGTCCCCCGCCCGTGCCCCGACCCCCGACCCCCGGCCCGCCGCCCCGTGCGCCGCCGCTGGCGCTCCCGCTCCTGGTTCCCCCCAGGACGGGATGGGGACCGGCCCTGCGTGTGGGGGTGGGGGTCGCCCCTCGGGATCGCCCGTGGATCTCTTGCCGTGGGCTCCCCCACCCGCGCAGCCAGCGGGGGTCTTGCAGCCCCAGCCCCCTTGCCCAGCCCGAGTGGCAGCCGGATCCAATAGGTATCCTCTGTCTGGAGCCCGAGGCCGACTCCCGGGGCGACCGAAGCGGGCTCTTTGGCCCGTTGGGGCTCCCACCCTGCCCCTATAGCTGCCTGGCTAGCCTCGACCCCCCCCCGACTTTCTCTCCCCAACGAAAAGGGAGCCCGCCCGGCCCCCTGAGTTTCCCTGCCCCTGTCTCCAGGGGGGCTCCTTCTATCCAGCCTCGGCGACCCCTAAAGCCCGAAACCCCGGACACCCCATCGGAGGGGGAGAGGGGGCCGGGGTAGCCAGAGCATCCTCTCCGGAGGGGAAGGAGGGTGATGGCTGTCTCCCTCACACACACACACACACACACACACACACACAGAGAGAGACCCGGTGGGCGGACGCTTTGGGGAGAAGCCCTTTGGGAGGGGGGCTGTGTCTCCCTTGGTCTCCCTGCGCTCCCCTCTGGTGTCTCAGAGGGACCGGCCCCCTTTTCCAGCACCCACGCCCAGCTCCTTGGGGGCAAGCCCTCCCGCACCTGGTTGCCCCCAGGGATGCCTTCTGTGGGCTCCGTCCCCGGCCATTCTGGTGGCCCTTTGTGGCAAAAGGGGGGGTGACAGCCGAGGAGGAGGGGACCCCCAGAAAAATCCCCCGGGCTGGCTGGCGCTTTGGGCTGGTTTTCCTCCGCAGAAAAGAAGCAGCATTTTGCAAGATTTGCTCCGCGCTGCATCCCCGGGAGGCAGAGGCTGGGACCTCACAATGTGGGGTGGGGAGGGGGCTGGTGAGGGCAGCTGGATTCCTTCTCCTTCCTTTCTCTCCTTGGGGTGCTAAGCTGCCCCAATCCCCCCCACATTATCGCAACGGGGGCCAGGATTTTGCTCCCCCTCCTCCCCCCTCCACATAAAACCAGGGCAGCTATTTATATCCCAACAAGAGGCCGGTGGTGCCCCTCTGTGGGAAGGGGGGACATGGCTGTCGTCTGGGGCAGGTGGCTTGCGATAAGGGAACCAGATGGCCCTGGCTTCCCACGCAGAGAGGGGAGGAAGTGGGGAGGCATTGCCTGGCAAAATCCCACCCCCCGGGAGACCCCCTCAGCCGCCCTAGAGCAGCCGGGCAAAGAACCTGAGGCCATTTCCGCACGAGTCTGTTATAGCGCGATGATTCCACTTTCAACCTCCTACGGAATCCTGGCCAGGCCTCAGGATTCCATAGGATAGGAAAATGGAGTAATAGCACTGTAACAGTCTAGTGCAGAAAGGCCCTAAGACAGAGCTATTCTGAGCTCCCCCAGCAAAGAGAAGCCGCCTCTTGTCCTGGAGTGGAGGAAACCCTTTGTAAGCCCAGACCCTCTAGGCTGAACCCGGTGCTGCTGGGCATCCACCACCACCACCACCACAGGAGTGGGGGGCACAATTCCAGCCCCTCCACCCCGGCTGACAATTTGTTTTTCTAGTTAACCCTCTGCCGCTCTAATTTTTCAGCTGTTTTAAAAACGTCCCAGTTGCTCTCCATTCCTCCCGCCCTCCCCCTTTGTCCTCTGCTTTCTTCAGAGGCTGCGAGCTGATTTCAAAATGCAAAAAGTCATTTTCACTCCATGCATTCATCAGTGGGGAGAGGAGAAGAGGGAATGAAGCTTTGTCCTTTCTAGGAGGCTCAGGCAAAAGCAAACTACAGGAACTTCTCCCAGTTTGCCTATTCTTTTGCATGAATAGTTTTGGCCACATTCAGATGTGGCCATCCTGTTTTCATCCAGGAAATGGGGAGGAGAGGGGCAGGAGATGGAGAGCGTCTTTTTGGTACAGAGAGAGAGAGAAACAGGGAGAAAGGCCCAAGGATCTAATGCTGTGGCCAGTGTCTTGGTGGGCCAAGTCCCCAATCCCTCCCCTTTCCACAGCTCAGTAGAGAAGGACACCCCCCTCCCGGACTGAGGAGTGGGTAGCTGAGTCCAGAAACCAGTGCAAAGGGGTTTCAGTGGGAGGCAGGCCCCATTTTAGTCAGAGGAGCACATCATGGGTGGTACCCATGGCAGCCTCCTCCGGAGCTAACAGAGCACCCACCCCACACTCCTGCTGTGTAGCTGCCACGGGAGGAGCCCGAGGGCCCCGGGGGCTGCGGAGCTGCACTCCGTTGGTGGCCATGGAAGTGGGGCAGCCAAGGGATGGGAGGGAGGGGGTCTCTCTGTGCCTGAGGAGTGCAGAGGGGAGAGGGAAGGCCAACTATCATCCCCGAGTGGTGCCAGCTGGACCGCAGCCCAAAAGGTCAGTGCTAAGCCCAGGACTGTGCTGGGCCTCGGCCTCCAAGGGGTCCAGCTAAGCACCTCCTAATCCCTTCCTGGGTGCCCAGCTCATGACCTCATCTGCAAAGTCAGCCGGTCAGCTCCTCTTCCCCGCTTCCCCTTCTTTTGGAAAGCAGGGGCAGGAGCAGAGGAATTTTTGTGTAAGGAACCCCCTTCCTCAGTTCTCTCTGGAGGGACTTGCTGGAGGAAGCTGGTAACTGTTGGCAGGAAATTTGTCATTGCCCATCGAGGAAGCTTCTAATACCAGAAGCTCAAAATCCTCACATTCTTTGGCTGCTCAAAAGTTTGTGTCAGCCAGGCAGCCTTGTGGCCAGCAGTCACTTCTCAGTCTCCGACTTCTCAAGGGAAAGATCTATTGCTGTCCAGGGAGTAAGCCCCCTGAACAAGGTGGGGCTTTTTACAACAGCCTCAAGTATAGTGGTTGAGTGCCCCATGAGTGTCCCAGGCCATTTCCACACTACTCTGTTATAGTGCTATTATTCCCTTTTCATCATCCTGTGGAATTTGGAGAATTAAGATTCTCTCTGGCTGAGAATTCTAAATGCCCCCCCCCCAGGATTCCATAGGGGGTTGAAAGTGGAATCACAGCACTGTAACACTGTAGTGTGGAAATGGCCCCAGCGGCAGCCATGTCCTCGTGCCCCACACCTCCCTTGCCCCCTAACCTGCTTGCATTTGTCCTCGGCAGCCTTCTTGTCAGCCTCGGCCTGCTCTGCACGGTCGATGGCGTTCTCCTTGTCCAGCTTCAGCATTTGCATCTTCTTCTTGATGGCTTCCATTGTTGCCCTGGGAAAGAACTGTCCACCACGCGTGAGAAGAAGAGCCCAGAGGAGGGTGGGTGGCCGGCCTTCGGCTATCAGGCAGACAAATGGGGGCCTGGGGGCTTTGCAGGTCCCTTTTAAGCCTTTCCTGGATGAAGGGGGGAGCCACCAGGAGTGGCTGTCCCTGTGCCCCCCACCAGAGGCCTTTGGCGGGCAACCTTCCCAAGAGATAAGTCGGAGGAATCCAGGGCACTCGGGCATGGCCTTATTTGGGGCTTGGCTTCTTTAAAGAAAGAAAAGTGCTGTTTCCATTTTTAACTTTTGGGCAGAAGCAAAAGTGGATGCCTGAGCTGGAGGCAAAGCTCACCAGCCATTGTTTGGCAGCGGAGGGGGGGTGGAAGAGCAGCGGCATTGTGTCCTATCTGGGGAGAAGGCACGAGGCAGCCGCTTCTCCTCGCCCAAGTTGGCACAAAGCAAGTGGACCCAGCTGGGATGAGGAGGCCTCAGTGGCCCCAAAGGACCCAAAACGCTGGGGAGGGTCCACCTTTTTTGGCTGCTCCGAGGGCTTTTCAGCTGTCACCCCCATGGTTTCCCACTCAAAGGCCCTTCCAAAACTCCCTCCCTCTTTAGTGTTCCAGCAGCCCCTCCAGGAATATCCCAAGCCAAATGCAACAAGCTGCTAAAATTATCAGGCCTTTTGCCACAGCGGTAGTGACCATTGCCTTTGCCAACAGAAGCAGAGACTTCTTTGGTGGCCGCAGACAGAAAGTTCTTGCCCTTGTGGCTCCTTCTCTTTTTCTCAGCAAGCCCTGCTCCCAAATATCTGTGGAGTCTGTATATGCGCAGAAGCATTTGCCTACACAACATCTCGCTGCCACAAGGCAGCACTTGCAAAGAATTGCAACATTGATTCAGAAGATGAGTCATGTCGCAATACAAGGACGCATGAAAAGACATGTGCCCTTGAGCATGTGCAAAGTTATCTCAGGGAGCAAGCTGCCCAAACACCCCATGGAATGTGCGGAGGGCTGAGCCTCTGAGAATAGAAAT
Source organism: Iguana delicatissima (assembly GCA_948472985.1). Taxonomy (NCBI): domain Eukaryota; kingdom Metazoa; phylum Chordata; class Lepidosauria; order Squamata; family Iguanidae; genus Iguana; species Iguana delicatissima. The sequence goes on from CAOKZL010001825.1 coordinate 33,663, forward strand.
TATTGATTGATTGATTTGTAGTATTAAATAGAGGAACACACAAAGCGTGAAACAAGATTAAAACAGGATCAATTAAGGGCAGTTTAAAACACAGTTTCAGAAAAGTAGGGCATCCCATCTTCAGCAGCCCAAAACGGCCCATAATGGGGAAAGAAAGAACCGTGGGGAAAGGAGTTCTGGCGTGTGTGTATGTGTGTGTGTGTGTGTATCTGGTGCTAGAAGTAAGAGCAGCTTTTAACTTGGACCTCTCTGGGAAATCAAACACAGTCCTCCCTCTACATTTGCTCGGGTTACGGGCACGGGACCCCCATGAAAGTGGAAAAACCATTAATAACTCTAGGCCCTCCCAAACCATATTTAACACACACAAAAAAGTATGATCACCATATTCAATCCACCGTGGGTTCCTTTGAGGCATCAGGGTTCCTTCCCAAGGCAGAAGTGGGGTGCCGGTGGGGGCTTATGGCTACCTCCACTGCTGCCGCACACCATCTGTAATGGGGATTTAACAAGCCTCATTCAGGCTTGCAGTCCCTATTAAAAATAGCGCAGGAAGGAAGCAGAGGTGACAGCAAATAATCCATGAATAATCAAATCTGCAAAAGTGAAACCCGCAAATGTGCAGGGCCGACTGTATTTTCCTCCTGCTGCAAATGAATGTTGCTTGTTCCCAAAACTGGGGGGCAGAGGGGAGGCCGCAGCAGTGTCTGCTGGCAGGTCCTTCTGGCTGCAAGAAAGGCAGAGGCGGCAGCGGCTGGTGGGCAAGAGCAGAACTCTGGCAGCCGGAGGGAGGAAACCAGATCTGTCCCCAGGAAATGGTGCTCGCCGGCCCTTGTATGGCAAAGCGCACAAGTACCCCGAGGGGAATAATTGAGAGAGAGGCAGTGCTGAAAGGAAAGGGGACAGAGAGAGAGGGGGAGAGAGATTGGAGGTCCCAAAGGAGGCAAGGGGTAGGAGCCGAGCAAGAGATAAAAATGGTGGTGCGGGGGGAGCTGATGCCAGGGAGCAAAAGAAAGGGAGGGAGGCAGGGCAGAAAGAGCAGAAGAGGAGTGGCACGGCTGACTTTGCCTTTGTGAGCAATCGAGGAAGTGCTAAGAACAGGTAAGGAAAGGCTTATTTTGTTTTATATCCCACTTTTCTCTAAAAGCTGGGATTTTCAGCACAAGACTGAATGACCTGTTATAAATGAACACAACAATATAATAGGAAAAGACGGTGAAACTACACTGAAAGATAGGTTTGGCCTCTTGCTTGTCTTGGTCTGGATGCTGCTGGTGTAACTTCTGTCCTGGAATTTCCGTCCAGGGGATGCCAACATCCTGCCAGGGAAAGACTCATGGCTGCCCCTTGTTTCAGCGCTCTCATCTGCAGCCTATCAGGACTGTACTACCTTCTGGGGCTGTTGTGCGGGAATGCTTACAAAAAACTTGGACCCGTCTGTATAAAACACAATTAAATAGAGCCAGGAAGTTCCACAGGTTTATCTTCTCGCTTAGTTTGCTTTGACGGAAAAAGTGACTCTGGCTCATGTCAGCATATTTTGAAAACGGTGCTGCTGACGAGGTGTGGAGCGCTCACTTGCTTGGGCAGCATTTTCAGATTGTTAGGACGTGCTTGAGTTTTGGTGATTACTCTGTGCATGGACAGAGGCTCCATTCTCTTCCCAGGCTAAATCCTGGATTTCTTAAAGCCAGAACTAGAGAGGAGGAGAAGAGATGGAGACCGGTGGCCTGAGGATATTTTGCACTGAAGTGGCTTTTAGCTGAGGCCATTTCTGCACTAGACTGTTATAGTGCTATTATTCCACTTTCAACCTCCTATGGGACCCTGGGCTTTGCAGCTTAAGGAGCAGCATTTAGGATTCTCAGCCAGAGGAAACTACAAACCCCAGAATTCCACAGGATACTGAAAGTGGAATAATAGCACTATAACAGTCTTGTGTGGAACTGTCCTGAATGGTGGTGGTGGTGGTGGTGCTGAAGCAGTGTCAAAAATAAGGCAGAACGGTTTTCTCCCTGTTCCCAGTTATGTGTCCAGCTGGTGAATGCCTGCCTGTTGTGCAGCCTCCATCAGGGAAAAATCATAGAATCCTAGAGTTGGAAGAGACCCCAGGGGCCATCCAGTCCAACCCCCTGCTATGCAGGAACACCCATCAAAGCATTCCCAACAGATGGCCTCAAGGGCCCCTCCCTAAACGACAAACCCCAGGATTCCATAGGATGTTGACAGTGGAATAATAGCGGTATAACAGTCTAGCGCGGACATGGCCTTGCAAGGTTGTCTTCAGGCGGCATTTTAGACAACAACAGAATCAGGAGCGCCAAATTGAGGGCGAGGGAGGGGGTCCACACCGTAGTTTGAAGAGGAATCCTCCCGCTATGGGCCCTGGTGGGGCAGAAAAGGTGATTCCTGATTTTAAAAAAAAATGTTTTATTTTTTTACATTTTTCATGTTTGCAAAACGTCGTCTCAAAACATTTCTAACGTGTTCTCGCAGCCTAGGGCGGCAGCGCGCTTCGCTTTCATTCGACAACAGCAGCGAAGGCCCCGCAAGTCTCTCGGCCGTCGAAAGGGCCGGCTGAGCTCCGCGGGCGCTGCTCCCAGAGGGGCGGGGGCCGGGGGCCAGAGCGGGGTCTTCCCGTCCCTTTGGCCGCCCTTCTCGTCGGGCATCGCTTTGCCCAGCCGTCCCTCCGTCCGGCCCCCTCCCAGGGAGGGGCCAGTTTCGGGAAAGGATCGCGCGCATCGTCCGCAAAAAGGCGCAAAAAGGAAGGGGCGGCGGGGGAAGGGACCCCCCGGGGCCGCTTTCCAGGACTTTGGTTCTCGCTATGGAGGACGCGGAATTTCCCCGAAAGCGGCGGCGGCGCATCTCTGGAGGCGGACCGGAGGAGGACGCGGCGGCGGCGGCGGCGGCGGCGGCGGCGGCCTCTGGATCCCGCTCGGGTGGCGCCCTCCGCTTCCCCTCCCGACTCCCGCGGCCTGACCGGGTCTTGCGCCGGCTCCAGGGAAAGCGACGCCCGAAGCCCCTCCGCGCGTCCCGGGCGCCTTTTGCGCGGAGCGGCGGAGACGAGAGACGTCTCCCGGCCGCGGAGCGCCTCTTTCGGAGACCCCCTTCGGCCCTTCCTGACCCCAGGCGGGGGCGATCGTCGGGGCCCGCGGGGCTGCCCCTCCGCCTTCCTCCCGGGCGGGAGCGGGAAGACCCCCTGTCCTCGGGGATCGCAGCGCCCCCTCCGGCCGGCCGTCGGGGACTTGTGGGGCTCGGCGGGCCAGCAGGGGGCAGCAGGCGCCCGGGGGCCTCCCGCGGCCCCTCCGCCGTCCTCAGGCCGGCCGGCCGGCGACCCCCGGAGGCGCCTTCGGGGCCAGGAGGGAGGGAGCGAGCGGCGCTTCTTGGGGGCGGGTTCAGGGTCCCCTCTGCTGCTCGTGGAGGGAAACGGGCAGCACCGACGGGGCAACGCGAGGGGCAGGGGACGCCTCCCCATCGAATGCCGGGAGACGCCGCGGACCCCGGCCCGAGGAGGAGAGGGGAGCCGCCGCGGGACCCCAGGGCCGGGAGAGCCCCTCCTGGGGTGCCCGAGGACTTGGGAGCGGAGGGGGCTCCTGGGGCGGCGCCCCCCGCGGGCCAAACGGGAAAACGGGGAGCCGAGCAGCCGGGGGGGTCGGGGCTCCCCTCTCCCGCCCGCCTGCCCGCGCCCGCCGTCGGTGCTCCGGCGCTTAGCAGGAGGTTGCCCGGCCGAAGCGAGGGGGACGCGGCTGCCTCCGCTGCCTCTGCCCCGGAGCTCGGACCGGAGTAGCCGGCTGAGTTGTTCTGGGGGGCGTTTCTCTCCGGACGCCCCCCTCGGCCGCCCTTCATGTCCCCCTCCGGCTGCCCGTCTTGCTGGCCGGAGGCGAGTGGCCGGGAGTGCCGCAGGCCACCCAGTGGCCCAAGTTTGGGGGAGGGGCGCATGGGGCCGGCCTCCTTCCCTTCTCCCCCGCATCTCACCCCAGTGGCTGCCCCCTTCTTCGGCCCTATCAACAGGAAACATCTTTGCCGGGGAGGAAGCAGCCCTCCGTCATTGGCCAGGGGTGAGGACATGACGATGGGTTTGCTCATCCTATCAGGGCGTGGGTATTTTGGGAGGGGTATATATACGTATATAAGGAGGCAGAGGCCCCACTCCGAGCCAATGGGGGCCTCGGGGAAGCAATTCAGCTCAGGGGGTTTCAGAGCTCCTGCCAAGCATCCCCCCACCAGGTTGTCCTCTCTGGCCTTGAGAAGCCCCTTGCTTTCTGTGCGCCCCCCAGCCCGCCTGCTTTTACTTAACCTGCCTGTTTTAAGGCTTCCCGTGTCCCCTGTGCCGAGCAAAGGACACTCTGCACATACTCAGTGTCCCTCCATGGCTGATTTGGCCCCACAGCTCCATGAGACACAAGGGGCAGAGAGGCGTCATGGCTCTGGCAGCAGGAGATTTGCCCCATGGAAATCCCTGCTGCTGACTGAGTAAGGGGCAACGGGAAGCCTCCCAGGATCTGGTACAATTGTTCCGTAATGCCACAATCCTGGAAATTGTGGAGTCTTTTATAGGGCTCGGTTCCTTTGACAGACAAGCAGGGAGCCAAATGCACACCTGCCTCCTGGGGAATATTTTTTCTTGGCAGCAAAACAATTGTTTCAAACAAAAATAAATAGACAGATAAATAGATGAATAAATAAATAAATGTTTTAAAACCCCAGTTATTTCCAAGAAGAGCAGCAGCAGCAACTGTGGCGGTGATGACGTAAACAGAACAGCCAAGAGCTCACGCAGAATTTCACTCCTTTGGCTGACTCGTTTTAAGGGATGTTTTACAGGCAAAACGGTCTCTATTCAGCTCAAAAATCTGCCAGCTGTGCAGCTTTGGATCTTCAAAGACCTGAGTCAAGACACCCACGGGAGCCTTCTGGGCCCACAACACCCATCTGGGGGTGGGCCCCCCCAAGGGTTCCCAGTGATGCCGTGTCAGCAGGCCTGCAACATAAGGAGGCCAAGGCTCTCTGCAAGGTGTGGGGAGCTTTCCAGGTTTGGGGGATCCTAGAGCACTACTAAGTTCAGAGGAGAGGGAGGGAAGATTCAGTTGGGGTCCCCCCATGGGAGATTGTTCAGTTCCACCCCATTTTCAGAAACAAGGTAGGAAGGGATCCCCATGGGGGGCATCTAGTCCAACACCCAACACACAGGAATACCCAGCTAAAGCACCCCCCAAAAGATGGCCATAATGCAACCTCCAAAGAAAGGGAGTCCCCCACCCTCCGCTCCAGCTCTTCGACTGTCAAACATCATTTGTCCCTTTGGGGCATCTCCCTCCTTCCACTGCGTACATATCAGGGTCCACGGCATGACAGAGGCAGGAGGGCAAGACACAGCAAGGGTTCAAGGCAGGAGAAGCCTACCGGGCAACTGCAGTCCATAGGGCCAGGGGCAGGTCCAGAAAACAGGCCAAGGTGCAAGTTCAGGGGTCAGCAGGGTCAGGCCCACCTGAGAGAGAGAGAGAACAAGCACGAGAGTGAGTGAGAGAGATGGGGGGGCTCAACTCAGAACCCCCCCCCATTACTGTAGTCAAAGCTGCAGAAAACCCCCGGCCCTTATATAGCTGGCTCTAGGCCACTCTACCTGCCCTCCATCAGAGCAGCCAGCTGCCCCTGAGGTACTGGACAGGATTCTGCAAAGAACTGGGTGAAGCCCAGGATTCTGGCAGGCAGAATCTTTCAAGGACTTAATCACAGACCAGAACCCTTACAATGCACCTGTGATGGGTACAATCCATGGTAAAATAGGGAAATTATTTTAAAATGCATGCACGCACATCCCCTGAAGCTGTTGTCCAAACAGCACATACTTTTTTTGCATGTCTGCAGGGGAACCGCACAGTAACTTGTTGGAGACAGGAAACAGCAACCACACCCCTGGTGATTTTGTACAGCTCGTGCCAAGGTGAGTGCTGTGGCCCCCCAGGAGAAGCAGCACTCTTCTTCACTCAGGGCAGTCCTGCCACCGGGTGAGTGCGAAAAAAGGTGCCTCTCCCATCTTGATGCAGCCAGATTTGATTTGGGAGCAGTGATGGAAATCTAGATATTCAGCTGTCTCTGTGGAGTTGGGGAGCAAAGGCTGACTTCTGGCTTCACCAAGGAGGGCCTTTTTGCATTAATGGGCTTTTTTGGGGGGAGGGGAGGCATTTACAAAGCAGTGTATGGGTTGGACTGACCCCCTCAAGGCAGTACCTCTCTGAGGCTTTGGCGTCTCTCAGAGAACAAGTTAGTGCCCAGACAGTCACCCTTTTGCAGCTACCCACTCACCCATGACTGTGACCTGGGCAAGCCACGTGGGCACAGAGGTTATGCCACAGCCGACCTGGGTCTGAAGGAAACACAACCGTTTGCTCTATCTCCGATCAGTGTGTTTATGTGTGGTCACAGTGTGCAGCAGCAGCTCCTGGATTCTCAGAAGAGCAGACATTCTCTGCTTCCAGTTGGTGCAAACACCTTAGGTGTTTTTAAGCAAATAAAATACAAAAAAAAGAAAAATAAGTTAAAGAAATGTTATCGTCCCTGCCAATCAAGATGGGAGAGATAGAGGTCCTGCTTTGCATCTGCAGCCCTCCCGCCGGATCTCTTACAGTAAATGATGCCACGGCCTCCCGAAGGGTGTTCTCCTCTTGTGCGCCCGCCCATGTGCACAGACACACACACACACACACACACCCCTTGCCTTGTTGCCCTCCCCTTCTTCCCACCTGGGTGGTACGATGCTACCTTTGCCTCTTTCAGCAAGGACTGAGCCGGTGAACGTGAGCCATGGTTTAAAGCCCCCATGCCACAAGCTGAAACCCATGTGTGGGGTTCCTTATCAAACTACACACCCATTCTGCTTTTGAGTGACTTCTCCTGTCAACTCAAAGAGACGTGGGACCCTCAAATTCCAGTTCAGGACAATCCCCTCGAGCTCGTCACAAGGAGAAAAGGCAGCTTTTGCTCTTCCTCCCCAAGTGATGATCAGTGAATGTGCACACCCGTTGCCACAACATTTAAAGGATTTTCCCCCCAAAAAGATTGGCTCTGGTAACTACTAGCCCAGGTTCCCAGGAAATGGAGTTCTCACACACTAAGGCAGTTCAGAGGTTTATCTCCAACCACTGTACACCCCCAACAGCAGCAGAACAAATTCACAATGCTCAAATGTGTGATGCTGGGAGAAGAGGTGTTATCTCGGGCAGTCGCCACTTCCTTCCCACAGACAGACAGATGGATGGACGGACAGACGGGGGGGGGCTGGTATTTTTTTGCCTGTAACCTGCTGGTGTTCCTCCAACACCTTCCAAAATGCAAAACCTCTGATGCTTGGAAATGTGACCATTTTAGACTACTGTTCCCAAAATGCCCCAGACACTGATTCCATCTGGCTGAGGATCTGGGACGGGTAGTCCAAAAAAACGTCAAGAAAATAATCTGCTTGGGAACAAAAGAGTAAAAGCTGCATTGTGTTGTCAGTTTATCTGGCACAGTTAACAGAAAGGGCTCTTCTGGTTTCTGAACAGGTGGCCTGTTGGTCTTTCTGCCTTGCAGTGACATTCTCCAGAATCCCGTGTGACTGTTGCACTATACAGCACCACAATGATGTTGCTATGTAATGAATTCTAGTGGGACCCCCAAACTCTGCTAACCAGTAAGCAGCCACTGGGACTGACAGGTGTTCATTCCCTTGTTGATGGAGAAGCAGCTGCCGGATGTGCCCACCCTCCTTGCCCTGAGCGATTTCTAGCACAACAGGCTGGAAACGGACTCCTGTCACAAATTACCCACGCACTGGAGATTGCTTGTGCAAGAGCACTGGACTGTGACTCTAGAGAGCTGGGTTGCATCCCCTCTTGGCCGTGGAAGCCCACTGGGACACATGGGCCAGTCACACTCTCTCAGCCTCAGAGGAAAGCAAACCTCCTCCTCTCAACAAATCTTGCCGACAAAATTGCATGGTTGGGTTGCCCTGAGGTCACTGCAAATTGGAAACAACTGGATGGCACGCAACAACAAAAACAATAACTCCTTTTCGGAGGAAAAAGAAGAAAAAAACCAAAGCTGGTTCCCAGGCCCACGTTGCCAAAGCCTAAGAGAAGATGCGCTGTGACTTCCTTCTGTGGGGCCGGGAAGCCTCAGGCACCACTCTGCGCTGCGGTGGCCCCACCACAGCACTACACCTGGGGGAGGGGGAGACCCAGAAGAAAAACAAGGTGGAAAGAGCCAAATAACTTTGTTTTTGGCACGTGGCTGCAGTTTCAAAACCACTCAAGAGCCGGGCTACGAAACTTGTGGCTCCCCACAGCTATCTGAGGTTTACTGATCAACTGTTATGCTAATCACAAGCCTTCACAAAGATAAACCGCCGAGAGAGAGGGAAGTGCCACTAGCTAGCGTAGGGCCGAGCTCTGCGGCACCACCAGCACAGGACTGAGCCCTCCGCATTGCAACCGGCAACAGCGGTGGCAGCATCCAAACGTAAACTGCCAGGGCAGTGCCACGCACAGGAGAAGAGCCACGGCAACACCAGGGTGGGCACCGGAGCAGCGTAAGAACGGGACTGCGCTCTCCGTGCGAGGCGTGTTCCTCACCTGGGCAGCGTGTCACTGAGTGGTGGATCCCCAAAGCACAGGCGAATGGCAGACCCATGGCAGCATGCTCTTGGGTACTTGGCAACCCCCCAGGTGCCCATAGAAGTTTCTGTGGGAATCCACCAGGACCCAGCTAGGAGAGCAGCCTGATGCCTGGGGGTCTTGCAGCACCCACCAGCCTGGCCAGAGCTGAACCAAGGTCCTGCCTCCCAGGTGCTCTCCCTTCCCCTCTATTTAATTCTTCAGATCCACCAGTTCCTCTTGCTGGTGTGGGTGAGCCCAGTGCCAACCAGCTGCGGAGTTGGGGGATTTTTTCTGTGGAGTTCCCCGTCCATCCTTGAGGGCCCTGCTGGGGGGCTTCACCTCCTCACCCACCGTACCTGAGCAACTCCTGGCTTCTCTGGCAGGGCTTTTTGACGGCAGTGGCTGCTGCTACTGTTCCCTGAGGGTGCATCTTACACAACGGTTAGAATCACAGATCGTAGAGCTGGAAGAGACCACAAAGCCCATAGACTCCAACCCACTTCTGCCACACAGGAAGACACCATCAAGGCCCCCGCCCTTTGAGAGACGGCCATCCAGCCTCTCTTTAAAAACCTCCAAAGAGGGAAGAGACTCCACCACACTCCATTCAGGCAGCAAAGTATTCCACTATTGAACTGCTCTTACCCTCAGGATGTTCTTCCTGGTATTGGGGTCTCTTCCAACTCTATGATTCTATGATTCTATGAAGCCACGGCTCCGTGGTGTCCTAGTCTCTGGAGCAGCAGAAAACAGACTTGCTCCATCTTCCGTATGTTTTGCTCCACTTGTATCCTGACTCTAAAGAGGCTTTTGGGGTTTTAAAAAGTGTCTCTGTTCTAAATATTGCCTTGTCTTGATGTCACAGAAAGAAGCCTCTGAAGGAGGACGCCCGCCCCCTCCTCCCACAAATTGCCACATTTTCTGATGTCTCCCAGGGAATTGGTGGGCAGGGAAAAATGGGAAAGCCAATGATTTTCACAGCCCCCAAGAACACAGCCAAGCCAGCTCCGGCATGTCCACCAAAGGAGCACGAGAGGGGAGCGTGGGAGCTGAGACGCTGGCAGCCGATTAGTGAAACAGCCTCGCTGGCATCTCAAGACCTCAAACCACAGGCCGTGCATTGGGTCCCAGCCTTCCTCACCTGGTTGCAGGCCTGAGAAGGCTTCTGGTGCCTGGGAGCTAGAGAGTCACAATCGCCGAAGGAGGTGGCGGAGGCCACTTGCCTCATGGCGGTGGCAACACAGCAGCCGATTAGGGGTCTGTTTTTTGGGGGGGGTAGGTGTGGAAGGAGGGACACATGCCCTGTGGTGCAATTCTTTGCTCTGGCCTCGAAGGAGGTTTTGTTGTTGTTGAAATATGCAAATTTGGAATCCTCAGAAGCACCAGTGCAGAAACCCTGGCCTGGGGCTTCCCAGCCTCCCAATGGGTCCGTGTTTGCGACTGTTCCTTGCTGGAAGAGATTTGCCCATACAGAAGCTCAGTGGCAGGGAGGCTGGTTTGGAGTTCTGGGAAAAGCATTTCTTCCATGGGGAGCTTTGGGAGCCAAGAGCAGTGCGGTCACCAGGGTTGCTGTCCCCCCACAGCCCCCTTTCCCTCCAGGAGTGGGAATTGCAGGGGTCTTGAGTTCCAGATCTTGAATTCCAGGGGCCTCCTCATCTCCTTGCCTGGGTCTGTGAGTGAGACAGAACTGGCGGGGGGAACCTTGTCCAGTCATAAGGAAAAAAGGGGGCAGTCATCCTACATGAAGCTGCATAGGCTCTTGTGGATGGGGAGAAGAAAGAAGGGGCAGGCAGTCATTTCAGTGTCACCACCCTCTGATACTCTCACCCAGTGTGGGGTCCGCACTCCATCCCAGCCCGCCAGAGATTCCACTGGCCAGGAGAAGCTTTCTGGCAAGCGCCCCACAATGTGGGAGGGAAGAGGTAGGGCGGCTGCTCCCTTCCACCTGTTACTTCCAACTGCTTTTTATCTCATTGGAGAAGAGACTCCTCTAAACATGCAGAAGAACTCCTGACTGAAAGAGCTGTGTGACAGAGGAACAGATTTTGGAGAGGGGGTGGAATCTCCTTCTAAGGACGGCCATCTTTGGGGAGTGCGTGAGCTGTGTGTCCATGCGCAGCAGGGCCTGGATTGGATGGGCCCTTAGGGCCTCCCCAATTCTATGACTCTGCTGTGCCTTGAATATTTGCACAAAAGGCCACGGATTCTGTCCTGGGACAAACCAAGAGAAGAAATGTTGCAAATCTGGTCCACTCCACTGAGTGTCCAAAAGGTGCCGTGAGCTGGGCCCTCATGTCAGTCCAAGGAGAGGGGAAAAGAGCAGAGAAACATGGAGCATTTGTCTCTAGGCAGCTGCAGGTGGGATGGAGACCCACTGCTCCCTCCCCTCCTCTCTAGCAAGCAGGAAACAGATGAGATGATCATCCCTCAAACTTGGGTATGGATCACAAACAGAAGGAAAAACAGAAGCAGAAGCCCAGGGCCTCCGCCTGCCCTTCTCACTGACTTAAGTGGGATTGATGTATCCCTGTCTCTCCTGCTTTCCCAGCCAGGCTGTCGCACCCCAAGGAAGCCCCACTGGGGTGGCTGCACCAGGAGGATGTTGCCACTTGGGAGGAGCGGAAGCACAACACAGTTGGCACTGCTGAGCTTGGAGGACAAAGTGGCTGGCTAATTCCCCCCCTACATGCAGAAAGGCTCAGTCCTCAGGCCACGGAAGGGGGCTCCCAGCAATGACACGGGCCACTTGGCATTCTCTGAGGAAGCCCTGGAGGCCTCTCTTTGCCAGCCAAGAGAGGCAGAAGAGAGCTCTGCCCAGGTCCAGCTCTACCGTTAATAGAATCATAGAATCCTAGATAGAGACCCCAGGGGCCATCAAATCCAACCCCCTGCTATGTAGGAACACCCATCAAAGCATTCCCAACAGATGGCCATCCAGCCTCTGCTTAAAAACCTCCAAAGAAGGAGGAGACTCCACCACACCACAGAGGCAGCAGCAGATCCCACTGCCGGACAGCTCTGACCGTCAGGAAGTCCTTCCTGAGGTTCTGGTGGAATCCCCTTTCCTGCAGCTTGAATCCATTGCTCCTTGTCCTGGTCTCTGGAGCGGTAGAGAACAAGCCTGCTCCCTCCTCAACATGGCACCCCTTCAAATATGTAAACATGGCTATCATGTCCCCTCTTAACCTTCTGTTCTGCAGACTGAACATACCCAGCTCCCTAAGGCGTTCTTCATAGGGCTTCGGGGCTTCCAGACCCTTCACCATTTTGGTCGCCCTCCTCTGGACACCTTCCAGCTTGTTGACATCCTTCTTCAGGACACTGGCTGATCCCTGTCCCCAGCCATTCTTCCTGAAGGGCGGGCTCCCTTCTGAGCTGTGCGCACACTGTGCCTCCTTGTGCACACGGGTGGGTCATTCAGGACCATCCCCTGCATTACCTCTGTCTCTGGCTGCCCTCCTGGGCTATGAAGGCCCCTTCCTCATTGCCAGCACCAAAGGGAGATCCAACTGCCAACACACCTAGCCTCTCTGTGTGGCACTCAGAGGAAATTTGAGGGGTGGGGTCTTGTTGTTTGACTCAGGCAGCAGAATGACTCATAAAATCATAGAATCATAGAGTTGGAAGAGACCACTACGGCCACCCAGTCCAACCCCCTGCTGCCATGCAGGAACACACACTCCAAGCAACCCCTGCAAGTGGCCATCCAGTCTCTGCTTAAAAACCTCCAAAGAAATGACTCCACCACACTCTTCTGAGTCAGCAGATTCCATGGTTGAATGGTTCTTACTGTCAGGAAGTTCTCCTGATGTTTAGGAGGAATCTCTTTTCCTGCAGTTTGAATCTACTGCTCCATCGTATCCTAGTCTTTGGAGCAGCAGAAAACAAGCTTGCTCCATTGTCCACATAACATCCCTTCAAATATTTAAACACAGCTATCATGTTGCCTCTTAACCTTCTCCAGGCTAAACGCACCGAGCTCCCTCAGCTGCTCTTCACAGGGCTTCAGAGGCCATTTCCGCACTAGCCTGTTACAGCGCTAGGATTCCACTTGCAACTTCCTATGGAATCCTAGGGTTTGCAGTTTTGGGAGGGGCCGGCCAGCCCCTCCCAAAACTGCAAACTCCAGGATTCCATAGGATGTTGCAAGTGGAATCGTAGCGCTACAACAGGCTTGTGGGGAAATGGCCAGTGTCTCCAGGTCTCCAATCATTCAGGCCATCCTCTTCTGGACACCTTCCAGCTTGTCAATCTCCTTCTTGAATGGCTTGGCTTGGCTCAGAACACGGCCCTGTTCTGTGGGCAGATTAGCATTTGGAGAGCTACAAGAAGCCAGCTGGATTCCAGTTGTCAAACAAATGCAAAGGTGCCGAAAGTGAGCCCGAATTTGCTGCAGAGTTTTCAAAATAATCGCCAGACAGAAAAATGGCTACAATGCACCCTCCCTCCCTCCGCACAGCCAAAGAATGTGTTCTCTGTCTCCCCGTTTGCAGCACCAACCCTCCTCGCATTTTCAGCTGCGAGGAGTTTCAGAGGGTCCCGCAGGTAGAGAGGGCCCGGCTCCCACTGCCTCCACTTCTGCCCTGGCGGACGGAAAGAGAAGGCCCTTGTGTTTCAGGCGCGGGCCAAGTATTTACCCAGCTGGCACCGTTTAGCCACTACCTACCCAGTGAGGAACACCACGCCAAGGCCGTGTTTGCGGCTGAGCCATTGTGGATAAAAATAATACTGCCCCCACCTCCCCCCCAACACTCCCTCCGTGGTTCTCTTTCCAAATAAAAGGGCAAACTATTTCTGGTGGGTTTTTGGAGCAGTTGCAGCAAGGAGGGTCTCTGGAAACGGCCTCTTCCGCTGCTCCCCTCTCAAAGCAAAGCCCTCCCCCTGCCCTGTGGGCCAAAGTCTGTTGTCATCCGCATCTGATATGAAAGGATCCCCCCTCAAAATCCAAAATCACTGAAGGCCCCCTGTTTTGTCCATGGAGCAAGACCAGCAATGGACACTCTGATCCGGCTGGTGGAGGGGGCAGGAAGGGAGCGGCATTGTGAATTGAGGAGGGGTCCCTGTGTTCTTGGACTGATCCGTTTGGCTTCCCTGTGGAATGGCAGGTGCCCCCAAGAGCACACGGTGAGGGGCCCCATGCCTGCAAAGCCCTGCTGGGTTTTGCCCACAACAGAGATTGGCACAAGCGAACTTCCTGGGCAACCCTCTGCCCCAGGAGAGCCCCCTTCTGTGCCCTTTCCTGCGGGAGCTTTGAGGGAAGGCCTCGGGTGCCACCTCCAAATGTCGGAAGGGATGTCACGTAGAGGACGCAGCAAATTTGTTTTCTGCTGCTGACTAAAAGACAAACCAACGGATCCAAATTACCAGAAAACAGATTCCACACAGACGTGAGAAAAGTTTTTGAGAATTGTTGGTCCCAGAGGGCGGTGGTCTCTCCTTCTTTGGGGAGTGGGCGAGAATCCCCCTCCCCGGCCCCACTGCCCACCGAGGCTTCTGAAGGGCTCTGGTTGGGGCCGGGGGAGGTACCGAGGCCCCTCTTCGCCTTCTGCCCCTCCCCGCTTTTTCCCTGCGGCCACCACAGTGTTGTGGCGCGTTCCAGGCCGGGCCGCGTGTGAGCAGGAAATGGCGCCAAGTGGGGCTTCCTGAGCGCCTGAGAGGAAACGCTGCCATCAGCAGCAGGGGGAGGCCCAGGTTAAAAATAACTTGGGTATATAAAGGCTAAAGAGGATCCCCTGCTCTCGTTCACACTCCTCACTTGCTCGCTCGCTCGCTCGGCCGCCTGCCGCTGGGCTGGACGGAGGGATGGATGGACGCCCGTGCGGCATACGGGCCAGGCCAGGCCGGCAAGGCAGGCCCAGGAGGAGGCCGGCTCCCTCGGCTTCCCTTCTGAGGAGGGCAGGCCCTGCTCTGGGCCCTGGGAAGGAGGATGCAACTTGCCCTCGGCTCTCTCCGAGGTGGTTCAGTGCGGGGACCAGAATCTGGCCCTCTCCAGGCCTGTAACCCCTACACTGCGAGAGCGAGCGCATGTTAGATGCCTTCAGGCCCTCCAGGTATCTCCGCACTGTATATCCCAGCAACCTTGCCCACTGGCTCTACCGTGCCGGGGGTTGATGGGGGGCACCCCCTTCAAAATGACCCGGACAGTCTCCCTGGAGGCAAGAAGAAGAAGCCACAGGGCCATAATTCCAGAGAAGCTGCAGCTACGCCTCTGGGTGCCGGGGAGACATAGTGCTCCTTCCCATGGAGGCTCCGTTTTCAACTCAGGGACTTGGTTCTTTTGGTAGGGTGGGAACGTGCAGTCCTTTTTGGCACCTAACTACCAATTCCAGAAGAAAGGTGGCCTACAACTACAATAAATAAATAAATTAAATAAATCTGTCCTCCCTAGCATTGCCAGTGATGAATGGATGATGGGAGCTGGAATCCAAGAACATTAAGAGGGCTGCAAGTTGCCCATGCTCCAACCCCTCTTAAGGTATTTATGTTCTTTCTGCATGTGATCAGAACTCGGCACTTATATATATATATAACTAAATAACCATAACGGCCTCTAAAACACTATGTAAGACAACCACTAACAGGTGAACAACAAGAATTAAACTATATGAACCATTTGGATCAACGATTAAACCATATAAATGTATCGATATACAAACATGAACTAAACAACACTTACATATATATAAATAAATATCTAAGTCAATAGTTACATAAATACGGGCTTCGCAGATATTTGTTGAGGACAATATACAGTTGTGAGCACGTGACAATGGACACAGGCTTCATGTGAGAACAATACACAGTTGCAAAGAATACAAAAATGCAAAAGATGAAATTACAAAACGCAAGGATATATCCTTTGCCAGAAACAAGACCACCGTGGGCAACTTGTTGGCAACGTTTCACAAGGATTCTGCTTTGTCGTGTTTGCCTCCT
Source organism: Iguana delicatissima (assembly GCA_948472985.1). Taxonomy (NCBI): domain Eukaryota; kingdom Metazoa; phylum Chordata; class Lepidosauria; order Squamata; family Iguanidae; genus Iguana; species Iguana delicatissima. The sequence continues at coordinate 49,235 of CAOKZL010001825.1, forward strand.
GCGGAGACGGACTGGCTTGGGGGGCCCTGGGAAGGGGTCTCTCTTCCCCATCCAGAAAGGTGGAGAGGGTCAACAGCAGCAGCTGGAGCACCCCAGGGGTGTTGGGTTGGAGGGAGACGATGCCATGGGGGTGAGTTGAAACCCCCTTCATGCAGGTCACCAGAGGGGGCAGTTGGCAACCAGCCCCCCTTCACCCCATGGACCATCTCCAAGAGGGATGCAGGGTTGCCATGGGAACTGAGGCCTTTGAGGCAGGGAGGGACCGCTCAGGGGCCCAAGACGACCGATGCCCTGCGCTGCCATGAGACCCGGGATATCATTCTGAGGTGGGCAATGTCACTGCAGACCCCCCCAGCTGATAGCCGCACTTCCTCCTCCTTGGGGCTTTTGGGATGATGTACACAGGACCCCCCCCAGCAAAGCAGATGGCAGGGTACCCACCCAGCAAGGGAGGGGGGCAGGCATGGGTCCCAGCGCTAAAAGCAAGAGCCAGAATGGGTGACTGCGGCCCCCTGGATGATGTCAGATTACAAAGCCCATCATTCATTCCCTGAATTAATTCGCAGCCCACCTTTCTTTGAATCAGCATCTACGGCTCTCCACTGCCTCAACTTTGTCCTCCCAACAACCCTGACAAGTAGGCCGACACGTGATACATGGCTACACTTTACGGTTGTGTAGGGGCTGATGGGAGTTGTAGCCCACAAAGGCTGTAGTCACCCACCCCTGAACAAGAGAATACAGGCACGGGCACTTGTACGCAAAACTCTCAGGAAGCGGCATCCCTGTTGGCCAGATTGTTGGAGGGCCTGCCTGAGGTGGGGGGACAGGAGACCCCTTCCCACTTGAGTCCCTTCAGTCTCTGTGCTTTCCAGTTAAGACTGTCCCCACTTTTCCTCCTCCAGCACCCTCAAGGTGGCTCCTATGTGGCCCCTACCCATTTTACCTCCAAAACAACAACCTTGTAAGGTAGGCCACCCAGCCTTTTTTGGGGGAGGTCACTAGGGAGCTAGAACTGGGATGCACTTTTGTTCCAGCCTGGGAGTGTACCCCCTGTGCTGCACTGCCTCCCCTCCCCTTGAAGGGTCTCCTCTCTCTTGGCAGTGCCCTCCCGGAATACAAGGTGCGCTGAAGAATGGGTGGGCTGTGGGGCCTGTTTGGTGGTGCCCCCCACCAGCAGACGACCTCTGGGTGGGGAGGGGGGTGCAAGGGGGCTTCTTTGGCCAGCGTCAGTGCACCTTCCCTTTCTCTCTGCCCAGCCTACTTTGCAGGGCTGTTGTAGGGAGGTTCAAAGTGGGGAGGAGGAAGAAGGGGGCTGAGGGCCTACCGACAAGACACCCTGGATAGGTAAGCAAGGGTCAGGCGGGTGGGTACTCTGCCCATGCTCAAAGATACCCGTGGCCCCTACAGCCCAGTACGGGGCCCGGAGGGCAGAGATGTACTTGCTCCGCTCTGAACGTACTCTGGGGTAGGGCGACCCTCCGCTTCGACGGCCCAGGAGCAGGCCAGGCGGGAGGGGAGAGTGGCACTCTGCACGTGCTCAGAAGCCCTCGGTTTCTTTGCTCCCGGGGAAAAAGCGCGACGAAGCACCGGCGGAGGCCGGGCCGGGAGGGTGCTCCAGAGCATGTGCCGAAGGCAGTGCGCCGCCGGCGGGCGATCGCGGCCGGGGGCCGGCGGGCGGCCGGGGCCGGGGGCGGGCGGGCGCGCTGGGGGGCTCCGCGCCTCCGAAGGAGCCGGCAATGCGCCCGGCCGAGCGTCCTCCCCGTCCAGCCGCCTCCTGCTCCTCCTGGTCCTCCTCCTCCGCGCCCTCCTTTTATAGGGGAGCTAAATTTAGGCCGGGCGGCGGGCGGAGAAGGAGGCGGAGCGGCGGCGGCGGCGGCCGGGAGCCGAGGCCGGCCAGGGCAGCCGAGGCGAGGGCAGCGCAGCGCAGCGCAGGGGAGGCGGCAGCCCCCGTCCCCGTCCCCTTCCCCTCCGCCGGGCCCTCCTTCGCCGGGACGCGCTTCCTGCGCCGCCGCCATTGGCCTGCGCCCCGGCCGGGCCGTCTTAAAAGGGGCGGCCGGCGAGCGGCCGGGCAGCCGCCTCCAGAGCCCCGATGGCGACCGCCAGCCTCCCCTCCTTCGCCTCCTTCTGCTGCGCCAGGGAGAGCCGCCCGGCGCCCCCGCAGGTGAGTCGCCCTCTGCACACGCTCAGGAGCACCGGCGCGGGGCCTCCGCGCCCCTCCCGGATTAAAAGACCCGAAGGAGGGTGGGGGAGCCCGCCTTCCCTGCCGCAGCCCCCAAAGCCGGCCCAGCCTCCGGGCTTCTCCGGGGCTCCCCGGTGGGACCAGGGCTGGGCTAGCCGGGAGGGACTGCCGGGGAACCCTTGTTTGCGGGCGGAGCGGAGGGGATCATCGCATCCAAAAACGGGCCCCTGCGAGTCGGGGTGGCATGGGGTAGGGGAGTGCTTACCTTCTTGGAAGGCAGCTCCCATCATCCCCACCGTCGGGCTCCGCTGGCTGGTGGTGGGGCCGATGGCACCTGTTGCCGCCCCCCGAGGGCCTTTGGGGGGGTGGGGGGTCTCTCTCGGCGCCGGGTGGGAAGGGGCGGCGGGAGGCAGGAGCGGCAGCCCCCCCTCCGCTAACGGTCCCCCTCTCTTTCTCTCCCGCCCCCTCTCTCTCACAGCCGGAGCCCCCTCCGCCCCACTTCTGGCCCTGCGGGCTCGAGGCCCGGCTGCCCCCTGGCAGCGCCCCGCTCCTCCAGCCGCCCCCCTTCGACGCCCCCGAGGAAGAGCAGGCGGCGGCGGCGCCGGGGGCCGTCGGGGACCCCGAGGACGACCGCGACCTCAACTCCGTCCTGGAGCTGATCCTCTCCATGGGGGGCGGCCTCGGGGGCGGCGTCGAGGGCTTCTTCCCCGCGGAGGAGGCGAGCCCAGCCCCGCTGGCCCGCGGCGACTGCGCCCTGGAGCCCCCGGCCGGGGGGACTTCTTCTTCTACGGGCCTGGCGGCTACGAGGCGCCGCTGGAGACCCCCGGCCCCTACGGGCCCGCCTCGCCGGCCCTGGCCGAGCCCTACGGGAGCCCCGAGCCGCCGCCGCCGCCGCCGGGCCTGCAAGGCCGCTTCTTCCTCGTCGGCCCGCCAGGCTTCGAGGGCCTCAAGCCGGGGCCGGAGCCCTTCGGGCCCCTGGAGGGCTTCGGGCCCCGGCCTGCCCGCGGAGGGGGCCCACGGGTCAAGCGGGAGGGCTGCCGGGCGCCCGCCGCCTGCCTCCTCCCGCCGCCGCCCCCCGCCGCCGCCCCCGGCACCCAGACGCCGCCGCTCAGCCCCGAGGACCGCCTGGCCGCCTGCCCGCTGCCGGCCCTCCCGCCCGGGGCCGCCCCCCGCTTCCCCGGCGCCTCGGCCTTCGGGCTCTTCGAGGAGGAGCCGCTGCCGCCGCCGTGCGCGCCCCTGACGCCGCCGTCGTCGCCGCCGCTGGCGCTGCTGGGGGAGGCCAAGCCGCGGCGGGGGCGGCGCTCGTGGCCCCGCAAGCGCCCGGCCACCCACACCTGCTCGTACGCCGGCTGCGGGAAGACCTACACCAAGAGCTCCCACCTCAAGGCCCACCTGCGCACCCACACAGGTGAGCGGCCGCCCGGGCGGGAGGGCGGGAGGGCAGGAGGGCGGTCCCGGCCCGGGGGGGGGTCGTCCCGCGGGCGGGAGGGCGGGCGGGGTTCTTGGGACGGCCGCTGACGGCGCCCCTCCGCCCCTCCGCAGGCGAGAAGCCCTACCACTGCACCTGGGAGGGCTGCGGCTGGAAGTTCGCGCGCTCCGACGAGCTGACCCGCCACTACCGCAAGCACACCGGGCACCGGCCCTTCCAGTGCCACCTCTGCGACCGCGCCTTCTCCCGCTCCGACCACCTCGCCCTCCACATGAAGCGGCACCTCTAGGGCCCCCCCGCCACGGACTGACGGCGCCGCGGGCGCCCCTCCGGGGAAGATGGAGGGGGCCGCGCCCCGAGCGCCCGGGACTCTCTGAGCGGGGAGACCGGGAGGCGCCCCCGCTCTCCGCCCCGGCGGCGCGGCTTGGAACGGAGGCGAGGAGCGACGGGGCCTTTTCGGCAAAAGCGGACAGCGAACAAGAAGCCAACCCGGTGGCGCCGGCCCGCCCGCCGGGTGGGATGCCGGGGAGGGGAGAGCCCGGCCTTACCTGTAAATAGTGTCCATAGCGTTACGCGGAAACGCCGCGCTCGGCCCGCGTGGGGCCGACGGTGTTTTTCAGGCTATTTTTTTTTAAATAAAGTGCATTGAAAGAAGAGACTCTTCGGCCTTCGAAGCCCCTTGGGAGGGGGGCGCCTCCTGGCCTCCCGTAAAAGCGCCCCCGGGGCCGGGGCGGGGGCCCGCTGCGCGGGAGAGGGTCTCGCAGGGTGGCGCGCCCGGGGTGCGAGGGGGGGCCCGGCAGGCTGTAGCCACAGGCCGCTCCCCCGCTCCCTCCCGAGCCGAAGCAGGCAGAACACGGGGAGGCGGGGGGAGGAGGAGCGCCCCAGTTCCACTGGCGCAATAACCCCACCACCGGGGAGGGGGTGTCCCGGGCAGCTGGGGCAGAAAGAGCCCGGGAGGGAGGGAGGGAGGGAGGGAGGAAGATTCTGGGGAAAGAGTTGCGCAAGGCTGCAGCCAGATTGCCGCTGCCCTGATTTCCTGGACCCCCCCTTCCTCCCTGCAACCACAAAGGGCCCAGAAGATTCCCCAGAAGCGCCCTTGGGCAACCGGAGCAGCCCCGGCCCCCCCCCGCCTCTCCTGTAGGGCCAAACGCCTGGGGGGAGGGAAAGGGAGGGATCTCCTTGGAATCCCCCCCAAAGGGCCAAGGGTGCCCCCCCAGCGAGCTAGGGACCAGCCCCCCCCAAGCAGCAGGGTGCCCATGGGCCCTGAATGCTCAGAGAGCTGGGAGGGAGGCAGTGCTGCAGAGTGGTTAGAGGGCCAGGGCAGGTCCAGGTTTGAGTTCTCCATTCTTTCCCCCTCCCAGCCCCGGCTGTTGTGAAGAAAAAAGTAGGAGAGCCCCCACACGCCCACCCTCGAGCTGGTGCAGGAAAGGGAGCATATAGACACTAGATAGTTAATCCACATTGGGAGCTAACTGTCCAGGGAGAGATGCAGTCCCCCGCCCACTGGGCAGCTTCGTCCACCCTCTGTGGCCAAGAATGGGGAGGCAGGGGGCTCCGTTCTGAGGGCTCAGCCCTTCCCACAGAACCCCCACCAGCCACAGGACAGGCCCCCCCCACTCTGACAGCAGTAACAGCAGGGTCCCGGGACCCCCGTCCTTTCTGCTACACCTTTCGAGGGTTCCTGCCTGTGAGAGGGGCAACCAGGAGCAGAAACAGTCTGGGGGCAGAGAGAGCAAGGTGGGCCGGAGCGGGGCCAACTGCCCCCAGACCCCTGGACCTTTGCACCCACCAAGGCCACTGGAGCTCTTGTTTCTGGGGTTGAGAGGATGAGCCCAGAACGCAGGAGGCCGAAAGAAGCAAACGAGAAAGAGCGCGAGAGAGAAAGAGAGAAAAGAGCCACCTGGAACCTCTGCTGCTCCAAAATAAGTAACATTTTCATTTATTATATTAAACAATAACATTTCTCTTATATTAAACAATAGACACAGAGAGCATGGGTTAAAATTCAACACCCCCTAACTCAACACCCCTACTTGCTCCCCCCAACCCACCCACCCTCTTTTGCTGTGTGATAATTTCAAGGATAAATACAGATACAGCCATGTACAGAGGATTTGGGCCCCTCGGGGAGGGAGGGCGGGTGGCTCGCCCCCTCCGCCAGATTTGGATGAGGTTGGCAAGACCCCAAAGAATCGGCACAGCCATGTCTCCTTCCACCAGCAGCAGCAGCCACCTCTTTCATGAAATTCCCACCTCCACACTCCGGGGGCAAAGGGGGCAAAGGGAGGAAAGTCCCCCCAGCCCTGAGTGACAGGAGGGGGCTCCTCTGACCAGCCCGCTCCCAAGAGAGAAGCCAAAGGACCCCTCTCACCCCCCAGTGAGAGGGCACAGGAAAAGAGCCAAGGAGGGAAAAGCTTCTCTCTGGGCTGGGGGGGGTCTCAAGGCAGAGCAGCCTCTCCTTGGTTTTGGTGGGGGAGTGTAGGAAAGTTTGCACTGGCCAAAGGAGCGCCTGGCAAGGCAGGAAGGGGAGAAGGAAGGGGGAAAGAGGCCTCTGGGAGGGGGAGTAGGCAGTCCAAAAGCAAAATGGGGAAACATCACCCCACATCTCACTCCGAACATGGGGGTGGGGGGACAGCAGGCAATGGAAGCCTTCCAGAAAGTGGATATACTGGGCTCCAGGCTTTGAGGGTGAGCCAGTGGAGGAGGATGGGAGCTGCAGTGCAGTAACCCTTAGAGAGCCCCAGCTCCCTCCTCCACTGGGAGCGTACAGACCAGAGGACCCCCAGGCCCCAAGGGGTGTGTGTGCACGCGTGCATGTGCAGCCTAGGGGAGCCCCTTCTGGCCCTCTCCCCCACTCCCAGTCAAGAGGGTTCCTGCCAGCGTGGGGCCATTTGGTGCCACACCAGGCCTCGTGGAAGGGAGTGTCTCAGCTTTGGACTCCCTGCCCCGCATTTACCCCCTGAAGGGAGCAAGGCCCACTCACACTCACAGGCAGGGAAACAGACACACGCACACCTTGCACATGGGCAAACTGAGGCAGGATCCAAACAAAGCTGGGGAAGCCCTGGACCCCCTCCTGCCAGCTGCAGCCAAGGGTCACTCGTGCAAAAACTGGCCACAAATGCAACACTCAACATACGTGCACCCACCCACACACGGACACTGACTCCGAGGAGTGTTTGGAAGGACCTCCAGAGAGGCCCTTGGCAGCTGGATCCCAAAACTCCATCCTCTGCACACCTGCCCTCCTTTCCATGTCTCTGCGCTGGCCCCATGGCTGGATCCACCCTCTTTGCAGGGGTCCCTGAAAGTCAGCAGCTCATTCCCTCCAACTGCCCTAGGTTGCAGGAGACACCCCCCTTTATGGGTGCTGGATGCACACGCAAGACTTCACAAAGCGCAACTGAGGGACCTCCTGCCCACTCACTTGATGCCACCCGTTGTTGAGTATATAACGGAAAAGAGAGCACAAAAGGAGGAAAGGGCAGTGTAACTTCTAGAGGGAAATGGCCCCCAAGGTGGCCCCTGCAGCCCACCTGGCAGATGTCCTAACCCTCCAACCCAGCCTCCAGCAACCAGGCAGGCAAGCACCGGCTGCCCTGCACCTTCCACAAGGCAGAGCTATCATCATCTCGCTTCTCGGCGGGGGGGGGGTTGTTTTTTGAGCCAAGTGCACTCTTGGCAGCCCTGCCCTCAACCACACAACGTACACAGCTTCCCCCAGTTTCGATATGAATCGGTGCTGGTTAAAAAAAAACCCAAACACACTCCCTTTTGAGGATTTGATGCATGCCGTTAACAGGCTGATTTCCTGGGCAACTAGATAGCATTGTAGAAGTCAAAGACCGAGGGGGGCGGTTCTGGTGGGGGGCAAAAGAAGAACCCGCCTAAGCACTGGTCCTGGTTGAGCGATGCAGGTAGGGGCAGGGTTTTCAAATGCATGCCCCTCCTTGAGCCTCCAAACTCAGCCTGGAAGAGGGGGGCTGGCCATCGTGTGGTTCAAAAATGTCTTGCTGCATGCGGGGTGGGCAGAAGCAGAAAATGTGGAGGAGAGGAAGATCTGGCAATGTGCTTTGCAGCCCCCTCCCATCAAAAGGAGGAAACCAAAACAGCCCAACCATGGAAGGAAAACAAAGCTACCACCCGCACTTTACAGACGCAGTGCTTCTTTTCCAAGCGAAGGGGCAGGGGCCGGAGGGAGCAAGGGGCAGCCACCAGAACAGACTGTCATTTGGGCTCCAGTCTTGGTGGAAAACGGCCTAAGCCAAGGGGAGAAGGGGGCTGGTTGTCCGTGTGGTGGCGGCTCTCATTCTGTCATCCTGGCTGCCGGTCGGTCAATGCCACAGAGAATTTTCCGACTAAGACGCAGTCTCTCCGATCTCCAAGGTCTACCATACATGGTGGTGGTTTACAAAAACAAAACCCCAAGACTGCAGTGGTGGGGAGGCCTGTGAAGTCATGTCCCCAGCTTCCCAACGCCTCGGAATTCGCTCTTCACCCGTCAGTCCCACCAGGCAGCAGCCAGACTTAATCCACGAAATAAAAACAGGGAAGGGAGAGCTGAGCCAAGGGTCTCGGATAAGGACCAGCATCAATGGGTTCTCTCTCTGTGGGGTGGCGGGGCCCGGGCTCCCCTCTCCTTTAGGAGGCCGGCATGTCGGCCTTGCTGAGGGCGATGGCCAGCTCTAGGTCCTCCTGCTCTTGCCTCCGCAGCCGTGCCAGCCGGTCCCGCTCCGCCTTCTCGCTCTCCCGCTTGGCCCACGCCAGTTGCTGCTCCTCATTGCCAAGCTGAAAGGAAAGAGTGGCACTGTGAGACCACACTTGTTGAGCCAGAGGGCGGGTGGGTGAGCTGGTGGGGCAGGGAAGGCGGGGGGCAGGAGACACCCCCCAGGCCTGCTGAAATGCACCAGGTGCTGATGGCCACGACATTCTGCTTCGCTCAGCATCCTGTTCTGCCCAATCCAGCCCCCGCCCACCTACAGGGGCAAGGGGGGAGCCGGAGGTCCACAATGCTACTCTCTGCCTTGGAGGAAGGGGGCACCCTAGTGGGGACCATTCCACGGCTCACTCTTCCTGGCCTTCCCTGAGACTTGAACCCACCCTTGCTCCCTTTTTGCTGACATTCCCTCTGCCTCCCTCTAAGCCCTTCACTCCGGGTTCATTTCTGCCCTAGCCCCCTTCCTGCTTTCCTTCTTCCCCTAAACAGCCAGGCCCCTGTCAATTTCTCAGTTCTCAATCCGCTGTGCTGATGAGAACCAAGTTTCTGTTCCCTCCACCTCCTGTTTGCCTTCTCCCCTCTCTTCCCCACTTCCCTCCGGCTAATTGTTCTCTTCCTTTTGCTTCTCGGACTCATCATCCCGGAAGCTGGCCTCCCCCCCCAACAACTGGCTGAACCTCAGCACCCCAGTGGGTCGTCTCCACTATCGCCTCTTCTCTCTGCACCAGCCCTCCCTTCCTTCCCTCTCGTGCTGGCTGGCCTTCCTTTCTCTCCCCTTTGGCTTTTGGAGTCCCAGATCCTCCCAATTTCACTGCACTCAAAATAGATCTCCCCTCATTCCTCTTTTCTGCCCTGATGAGTGTATTTTCCTTCTTTTTTCTTGCAATCTAGTTTCAGCATCTGTTCACTTTAGAGCCTCCTGACTAAAAGGCAGAGGAAGAATGTTTTCTCAAAATATATAGTATTTTTTAAAATGTCCCCATCTTTTTGACTCCCAGTCCAGTCCAGCTTCTGCCAGCCGGCCCGCCCCATAGCAATAGCCCCCACGGGACCAATGGTGGCCACGATTCTGCCCTGGGTGAGGAGGCAGTCCTTGCCCTCTGACCCTCTTCTGCCTCCTGTTTCACTGGGGAGGGGGGCTCAGCTCTTTCAGGTGCCCCATGCCAACACCCCCCTCCCTCAACCTCCCCACCAAAGGGGGGCCTGTGGGCCTAACAAGCCCCTGGCATCATCTTGTATCTTCTCCTAAAGACTGGGAAGACCTCTCTACGCCCCCCAGGCCAACCCCCAAGGAGGGGTATTCCCCCCCCAACATTAGCAGACAGACAAGAGATGGGGAGCCAGCTGATTTCCAAGGGGCTGGGAGGAGAAAGCCCCCATCTGTCTGCCTGTCCCCCATTCTTCCTCTCTCTTTCAGACAGGAGAGTCTTCATTAAGCCCCCCTCCTCAATTATACGCGTGCCTGATCCCCTGAGGATCCAGGACAAACAGGATGCGAAGGGGCCTGTGACCCTGAGGACCAGGGGCACCATTCCTCCTTTTCTCTGGATGCCAAGCGGGACAAAGAATCTCCCCTTTGGGACTGTAAGTCCCAGGTAAGCCCCTCCCTCCCTCCCCAGCCAGCATCTGGTGGATTCTGGGACCTACACTCTAAATTCTGGCCATGATTAAGCTGCAGTCCAAGAGATAGCTTCCCCTGCCCAGTAGAGCCCTGCGTGTGGGGTGGGGCCCCCCCAGCACATGGGAGGTGCATGGGGGAGGAATGGCATGGGTGTTTCTGTGGGTGGCCCCGCTGGACCTTGGACTTTAATTTCTTCCTTTGCTCAGGATGAGCACGAAAGGACAGTCAAGCCCATGGATCTGTGGGAACTGTCCCTTTTCCAAAAGGAGCAGCCACATTAATGTCCCCCCCCCGCAAAAAAAACACCGCCAACTGATTCTTACAAGCTTGAGGAACAGCGTTTCCCTCCTCCTCCTCCTTGGATATCCCCGAAAAAAAAGAGGCTGCAACCCACTTGGTCAAATCAACATTCCTGATTGCCACAACCTGAACTTCAGCTTGGATTTCACGGAGCTTTTGGAACTCAAAGCAGGGACTGTTTTGCCAGATGGGCCCCTTGGGAGATGGCTAATGGGTGAGAAAAGGAGGTCCTCTCTGGAGGCCCTAAAAGCAACGCAAGAGGTTCCAAGGCGAATCTGTCTGCCCCCAGCACTCCCCCACCATGATCTTCCCCCCGTCGCAGATGAAACCTGGCTCCCTAGGAAGAAAGGCTGGGAAGCCAGTGAATCAATGGACCCCTCTAACCGGTGGCATCCCATCCCAGGCTCTTGGTGTTGCCCACCCAAGGCGGTTGGAATACAGAGAATGGCTACGGTGGACGGGGGGACGTGCGAGGGAAGGCAGCAGGAAGACTCAGAAACTGGGGGGACAAAGAAAGAGGAAGGGCAAAAGGGGTACAGCTGAAACAGGAATGGTCCCACTCCCTCCCCCCCCCCCTGAAACCCCAGCGTCAGGCAGCTCAGAAGCAGTGGCGGCGGCTGGTTTTTGTTCAGAGCCAGAGGGAAGGAACGGCACTTACTGAGCTGAAGTCCGCAAAGCCCCGGGCGGGCTCTTTGGAAGCCTTCCTCGCAGAGGAGGAAGAGGAGGAGGAGGAGGAGGAGGAAGGGGGCAGGGGGAGGAGCAAACAGGTCTCTTCCACTAAATAGGTCCCCAAACCCCTTTGTGCTCTGGAAGGGGTCACTGCTGTCAGCCCCGAACGGCTGAAACGGGTCGGGGGGCTTGGCAAAATCGGAAGACCCCACGTGGTGGCTTACGGGAGGACTTTACCTGGAAAAGGTTGAGAGAGAGAGAGAGAAAAAGAAAGAGAGAGAGAGAGAGAGAGAAGGAAGGGGGAACAAAAGGAAGAGAGGAGAGGTTACTCACCAGGGAAAGAAGGAAGGAAGAATGGAAAGGGGCAAAACCCCCTCACCCCCCAACCTCCAACCCCACAGAGGGGGAGCAATGCCCTCTGGCCAGATTGGGCCCTGGGGACTCTGCTAGGACCCAAGGGGTGCTGCGGCTTTTGCTCCTCCCAAGAGAGTCCTCCTCCTCCTCTTCCTCCCGCCCCCCAGCCAAAACATGGTTGGCAAAGGGGCCTCTGCTCAACTCCGGGGAAGGGGGTGGTTCTCCTTCCTTTGCTGGGACAGCCTGGCAATGGGTGGAACTGATGCCCATCCTCTGGCGGAGGCGGGAGAGTGATTCCCACCAGAGGGGGAAGCAGTGGTTGGCAAGGGGGGACTGCCAGTTGGTCTGCAGGGCCTCTGGACTTGGGGGGGGGACACCAGCACGTCAGAGGCTTTGGACTTTGACTCTTGCCAGCCTAGCCAAGTGGAAAGGCATGATGGGAGTTGCAGTCCCTGAGGCTATAGGGAGATGTTGGAGGACCCCTCCCAGTACAAAGCCAGCGCCTGCCCTGGTTCTGCCACCTCCCCTTTGGACCCCCCAAGACCAGGATTCCTAAAAGCTGTCCAAGTTCCTGTCCTTTCAGCAGCTCAACAACTGCTGGCATCAAAAGGCAGAAGTCAGGCTTTGTCCCCATGGCTCACCCTTCCCACCAAGGCTGTTGTGACTTTGACTCTCCCCACCCCACTTAGGCCCAAATGAACCAGCTGATCCTGAGGTGCTCACAACAGCCCCTCCCCCTTGCCATTTAGCAATTGCTCTGCAGAAGGCGGCCGGTTCCCAGGGCCTGCAGTCTTTAAAAAAAAACAAGTACAGAAAAGACCAACTCCACCCACATTTTAAGAAGCGGAGAAAAATCTTCATTCCCTGAGTGCAAGAAGTGTCCTGCAAAACTTGGAAACCTACATACTGAACTGTCAACCCAAGTAGGCCCTAAAAGGAAGCAGGAATGGTTTTATTGCCTGATGCAGATGGTGAGGCCAGTACAGAGGCTGTCCCACAGAGGGGTGGGAAGGGGGCTTCTGCCTCTCCCCTCCTGGCATTTCAGCCACTGAGAAAATGCTCTCCAGTGGCGTGAGAACAGAGGCCAAGACCTCAGCTGAAGTGCAGAGGTGTTAACCAAGAGACAAGGTGCCAACTCCGCAGAAGCAGATTCTCAGCAAGCAAGAGCGTGTTTTGCCTGCAGAAGCCGGAAAAGGAAAATGGTGACAACCACCACCATTAGGAGGAGGTGGCTCAACCGTGCCTCTCTCTCTGTGCCTGTTGTTTTAAAACTGACCTCCAATGGCTCCAAAGCTAGGCATGGCCTGGGTTTCAGTCTCAAAGCCCCCCCTCGCCCCGGGTGCCAAAGCTCACACATCACAGAGATCGATCCAACACACCCAAATATAGACACGGATCCACACCTGCCTCCCTCTGGGTCTCACTGCACAACTATTCGGAGAGTCTGCAGCCGGCACCCAAATTGACTCGGGGGGGGGTTTCCAGCTGCCACCGGGATGCCACAAGCAGGGTAGGGAGCCATACACCTTCTTGACATGGCCGGTCTGCAACCCCCACCTTCCCTCCCCACGGGCTAGTCCGGCTGGAGGGCTCCTGCTGGCACCGGCTGTCCACCAACATGGAGAGGGCGTGTGATCCAAACCACAGCTTGGCCTCACGTCTGAACCGGCAAACACTTTGGGAGCTCCTGCTTTGACTTCAGAGTCTACTACAGGCCACCAAGACAAGGTGGTGGATGATGCTTTTTCTGAAACAAATCTCAGAAATCTCAAAGATACAGTATGATTCTGAAGATACAAGAACTAATTTCATTTTGGGGACTCCAATTACCCTGACATCTGCTGGGAGACTAATTCTACTAAGCACAGACTCAAGCATCAAATTTGTGATATGCCCTGCAGATAATTTCCTGTTTTGAAACGTGGAGGGGGGAATAAGGGGATTGGCAACCCTGAACTTGATCCTAACCCAGAGGGAAGAGTTGCTCATTGGAATCATAGTCGCTGGCACTTTCAGGAGGAAGCGACCATGTAATGCTAGAATTCACAACTGTGGGTATGAGCCAATGAAGGGTACACGCAAACACAGACCCTGGATTTCAGGAAAGCTGATTTTACCAAGCTTGGAGAAATTTTGGGTAGAATCCCATGGCTAGAAACACTAAAGCAAAAAGACACCCAGCAACTGTGGAAGATCACGACAAAGGAGTTGCAAAAAGGACAATCCAGGGACGAAGAACAGTGGAAAACATCTCAAAAAGCCAATGCGGCTGCACAATAAACTTGAGGGGGAAGTGAAAATAAAAACAAGCATATATGAAGAATGGAAAGAAGGACACATCACCAAGGAAGAATACAGATGTTTATCCCAAGCTTGCAGGAACAGTGTTAAGGAAAGCTAAAACTCAAAATGGTTTGAGACCGGCTAAAAAAGGAGGAAGCAAGAAAAAAGAGGGTTTTCAGATGCGTTTGAAGCAAGAGTGACAAGGAGACAGTGAGACCACTGCTCACTGCGGATGGCAAAATGTTAACAGATCACAGAGAAACAGCAGAACTGCTCAACACCAATTTTGCTTCCATGCACTAGCAGAGACCTTAGCAAGGCATCTTGATTGCAAATCAAGATTGTCAGGAATTAATTTAGTCATGTTTTACCTAGTTAACCTAAATGAGTTTAAATCTGCAGGGCTGGAGAAACTGCACCCCAGAATACTGAACGAACTTGCTCTGAATCATGTGCTCTCATTTTTGAGGAATCTTAGAGAACAGGTGAGAAACCAGAGGACTGAAGGAAGGCAAACATTGTCCTACTCTCCAGAAAGGATGAAAAATAAAAACAAAATAAAATAAAAGCAGGGGAACTAAAGACCAGTCAGCCTGACCTCAATACCAGGAAAAATATTAGGACAGTCATAAAGGCATCTGTTTGCCAGTACCTGGATAATAATGCAGTGATTATAGAATCATAGAATCATAGAAATGTAGAGTTGGAAGAGACCCCAGAGGCCATCCAGTCCAACCCCCTGCTGTGCAGGAACAGCCTCAAAGCACTCTCGACAGATGGCCATCCAGCCTCTGCTTAAAAACCTCCAAAGAAGGAGACTGCACTACACTCTGGGGCAGCAGGTTCCACAACCGGACAGCCCAGACCGTCAGGAAGTTCTTCCTCAGGTTCAGGTGGAATCTCCTTTCCTGCAGCTTGAATTAGAAGGAGGCAGCACTGGTTTATCAAGAACAAATCCTGTCACTCTAATCTTATACCTTTTCTTTGACTGGGTCACTAGTTTAGACAATCGTGGAAATGCTGTACATGTCATTTGCCTGGATTTCAGCAAAGCCTTTGACGAAGTTCCCACTGTATTTTGATTAGCAAACAAATTAAATGTGGGATACATGGAAACATTGTTCAATGGATCCATAATTGGTTGGAAAACCATATTCAAAAAATTGTCATCAATGGCTACGCTTCAAAATGGAGGGAAGTCTTGAGTGGAACCACAGAGCTCTGTCCTGGAGTCATTGCTTTTCAACATTTTTATCATTGACTTTAGATGATGGGGTAGAGAGAATCCTTATCAAAGTGGAAGATAAAAAAGACTGAGGGGTAGCTAACACACTGGAAGATAGGAACCGAATTCAAAAGGACCTTGATAAACTATAAAACTAAGCTGAAATTAAAAGACTGACATGAAAGAGACAAATGAAAAATTCTACATGTAGGCCACAAAAATCCAAATGTCTGGGTATAAGATGGGGGATACTTGAATTAGCAGTATATATGTGAAAAGGACCATGGGATTACTGTTGATCATTAAGCGGAACATGAGGCTGCAGTGTGATGCTGCAGCAAAGAAGGCAAATGCTATCCTAGTCTGCATTAACAGAAGCATAGTTTTCAACATATTCTGCACTAGTCAAGCCTCATTTAGAGTATGGCACTCAGTTCTGGGTGCTAATTTTAAAAAGGATATAGACAATTTGACGAATCTTATCTCCTTTTATGATAGACGAAGAGGATGCTGTAGATGTACCATATCTTGACCTCAGTAAGGCCTTTGACAAAGTTCCCATGACATTCTTGCAAAGAAGCTAGTAAAATGCGGGCCGGACACGGCTACTGTTAGGTGGATTTGACCGTCCAAACCCAAAGGGTGATCACCTATGCTTGCTTTTTACCCTGGAGAGAAGGGACTTTTGGAGTGCCAGAGGCTTCTGTCCTGGGCCCAGGGCTATTCAACATCTTCATCAATGACTTGGATGAAGGAGTGGAGGACAGGCTGATCAAATTTGCAAATGATACCAATCTTGGAGGGGTTGCTAACACATCAGAGGACCGGATCAAATTTCAATACAACCTTGAGAGATTGGAGAGCTGGGCCAAAGCTAACAAAATGAATTTCAACAGAGAGAAATGTAGGGTCCTGCACTTGGGCAGAAAAAATGAAAGTCACAAGTATAGGATGGGGGACGTGTGGCTGGATAGCAGTACGTGTGAAAAGGATCCAGGAGTCTTGGTGGACCACAAGCTGAACATGAGTCAGCAGTGTGATGCGGCAGCCAAGAAAGCCAACACAATTCTTGGTTGCATCAATAAGAGTATGGTGTCTAGATCGAGGGAGGTAATGGTACCACTCTATTCTGCATTGGTTGGACCTCATCTGGAATCCTGTGTCCAGTTCTGGGCACCTCAGTTCAAGAAGGATGTCGACAAGCTGGAACGTGTTCAGATGAGGGTGACCAAAATGGTGAAGGGTCTGGAAGCCATGCCCTATGAGAAGCACCTTAGGGAGATGGATATGTTTAATCTGCAGAAGAGAAGGTTAAGAGGGGACATGATAGCCATGTTTAAATATTTGAAGGGATGTCATGTTGAGGAGGGAGCAGGTTTGCTCTCTACCGCTCCAGAGACTAGGACAAGGAGCAATGGATTCAAGCTGCAGGAAAGGAGATTCCACCTGAACCTCAGGAAGAACTTCCTGACAGTCAGAGCTGTGTGGCAGTGGAATGTGCTGCCTTGGAGTGTAGTGGAGTCTTCTCCTTCTTTGGAGATTTTTAAGCAGAGGCTGGATGGCCATCTGTTGGCAATGCTTTGATGGGTGTTCCTGCATGGCAGAATCGGGTTGGACTAGATGGCCCCTGGGGTCTCTTCCAACTCTAGGATTCTAAGCTGGAGCAGGTTCAGAAGAGGCAATGGAAAGGTTAAGAGGCATGGAGAGCAAACACATGAAGAAAAGTTGAGGGATTTGGGCACATTCAACCCAGTGAAGAGAAAAATGAGCAGTGACAAGATTGCCTTCTTTAACTGCCTCAAGGTTTGTTACAGAGAGCAGGTGGCGGGTTTTTCTCTGCTGCCCCAGAGGGGAGGACCAGGTTCGTGGTTTAAAGAGAGAGGAGGGTAGATTTCAGCTGAAGATTAGAAGCAACTTCTAGATGGTAAAAATGGTTGGGCGATGCAACCAACTGCTTGGGGAGGTGGAAGGGTCTCCTTCTCTGGTTGTCTTCAGAATATGGCTGGAGAGCGACCTGCTTCTGAGGGTCTCCAGCGGGAGCTCCTGCCCTGAGCAGGAAATTGGACTTGAAGGGCCCAGAGGCCCCTTCTGGCTCTAGGATCCAGTGACACGTATGGGAAAGCAAAGCACCAGCAGGTGCCAACTGGGTGCCTGGGGGATGATGGCATGGGGGGCTGCAGCCCTATTGCCCGCCACCCCACCGCGCTCTGCCCCGGCCACCAGGTGAGCAAAGGTGTCTCCCCAGGGAGATGAGCCAGGGCTTTGCCCGCTGCTATAGCTGGTGAGTGGTGCTGCTCTAACCGCGCCGAGAGGAAGTGGCTGGTTGGGTGGGGCTCCATTGCAGTTGGTCCCACGATCTGAGCAGTGCAGGAGCAGCACGGAGCGGTCTTGCAATCACTGACACCCACACAGACTTCCTGTGCTTAGAAAAAAAATCTCTTTCTTTCTTTTGATGCACAACAACTTTTACCTAGAAGCCCGTTGGTGGTAAGAGCCAAGAAGATCCCTTATCATCAGCGAAAACACACACACACACACACACAATGCCCGCTAAATGCACTCCTAATAATCTGTTTGAACTTTCAAGGTGCTCCTCCTTCTCTTAACAGATGGACTCGGGCAGCTCCCAATACAAGGACGCATAACGGCCACAGAGCCCAAGGAACGCGGGCCGGCAACAAGACTATCTGCAGGCACAAAAGGCTCTGAAGTCTTTCTTCAGAGCCTGGAAGCAGAGAGGTGGCATGTTCGACCAGCGTGGAAGGCCTGCCCCTCCCCTCCTCTCCGGGGGCACACGTTTCAGCCACCTCAGCCAAGGGGGAAAGCGCAAAGGTAGACAACTGGGCAAGGATGCTCTGGCAGTCATGGACTCTGAGGTCAAGAAAAGAAGTGCCAGTGCTCTGGACCCAAAGCAGCACGTGGGGAACTTGCTCCCCAAGCGCTTCTAGAAATGTGTCTTCGAAACATCACTTCCCTGTCCCTGCTGCAGTGGAGGGGGGCAGCTTTGCAGCAGAGCAAAACACAGTAATATTCTACGGGGAGGCACACTGTGTTTGGGTCACACAATACAAGAGAGGAAGCAAGGTGTGTGGCGAAGGGTGACAACAGGAAGAGCATCCTTGGCACCTCTAGGGTGGGGGCATGGCAGAACCACCTCTCCTTCACTTGTTAGGAGAAGAAGAGGTGGTTCTGCCCAGGTGCAGCAGCTTCAGCTGAGCCTCCCTAGATCTCCCTCTCCACCCCCACATGATCCCCACAGATCCCCCAGTCATGGCCACCTCTGAGTGCAAACAGGAGAAGAGAAAGAGTGGGGAGAGAGAAGAGAATCTGGCACCCCCACAGCCAAGGGTCCCTTCCCAGAGGTCCCCAGAGACAGGGCAACTTACCACTGGGCGGCTTGGGCCGTGGAGGCATGTTCTTCTTTGGTGGGAGCGCAGGAGTGTCTGTTTGACTCTTGAAAGGGTCATCTGGGAACCCGGTTCCTCCGAAAGAGGAGGATGAGAACGGGTCGGAGGCTGGAGGCTGCAGGAGAAAGACCAGCTGTCAGGGCCGATAGTGCAGGACAAAGAGAGAAGGGAAGCACCAGCTGGCCAACGGAGGCTCCCCCAGGCAGGCAAGGAGAGCGGGGAGTCTCCTGGCCCTGCCTGGAATGGGCTCCAGCTCAGCCACTCTTTGACTGCAGAGCCCAGCAGAGGGACTCTAGGGCCAGGATGTTAGTCTCAGAAGTGAAGACTCTTTCTAAAGGACAATCCTGCTGTGCTAAACAGCCCTGATGGCAGGAACCCCCTGAGTCAATTGCAGGCATACGTGCCAGGTCACAGACTGCCTGGGCCTGAGTGGATTTAGGGCCAAGGCTAGCCTTATGTTTCTTCCAGGGGAATAGACCATGAGTGTGTGCATGTACAGATGAGGTGCAGACGCACACACACACACTGCTCCTGCACCAGGCCCCAGTTGCAGACAGCAGAAATAAACACCCAGCAACGCACCAAGCCCTGATGGCAGGGCAGTGGTTGGGGCAGTGGTGCTTCCCTCCGCTCACCAAGACCCCAAAGCTTGCCCTGGCAAGTGAGAAGAGCCTGCCCCAAGCCTGGCCTGGTGGGGGGCAGGAGGACTTCCCGTAAAGCAAGAGAGGCCTTCTGGTCCTCTGGGAGCCGGAGGTAGACAGCGGCAGGTGAAGGCACCCCCCACCCTCTACTGTGGCAGTTCTCAGCCGTGGGCCCTTCGGAGGTTGTTGGACTTCAAGCCCTGGAAGGTCCCCTACCCGGCTGGCCAATGTGCAAGGGGGCTCAAGGTCAGGAACCAATGGGCTATCTTGCTGCACGGTGCGCCAAAAAGGGAGCATATTGGCATTCCCCTGCCCTGTTTACAAGGAGGGGCCATCCAGGAGGAGACAATGGGCTGTACTTCTTCATTGTCTCTGCTGGGGGGCAGGCAGGGACTTTCCTACCTCCTCCTACCCAAGAGCCTTTTAGGGGGCTGGAGTGGGGGACAGGGCTGAATTTAGGGCCATCTGCTTGGGACTCTCAGGGCGGCCACTGAGCCTCCACATCACTGCACGCATCAAAATTTTGCCCAGAAACTGGCTAACTGGACTCCCTTTTTTTACCCTCATTGCTTTTAAAAACAGAACAGAGTTGGAGTTGAATGCTTTTCTTGCAGATCAAGGAAGGTGGACTCCCAAAGGCTGAAGAAGAAACACAGTGTGGGAGAGTTTTGAGAGAACAGAGACAAGCCGCCCACTCCTTGGAGCTGTTTTGCTAGCGCAGCAACTTGCAGAAGCACCACTTCTGTGCCCAGCGGGAGGAACGGTGGGCTCCTTGCAGAATCTTCAAACTATCTGTCTGTTTGACATCTCCCTGTAACCTTTCATATGCACAACAGCCCTGTGAAGCAGGCTGGGCTGAGGAAAAAGAGGAAGAACAGCCTTTCTGCCCAGCTGCAAGTTTCATAGCCAAGGAGGGATCTGCTGGCCAGCTAGGCCAAGAGGGCCACGAGGGAGCTCCTGGGCCAGAGCAGAAGAGGCTCATTAGCAAAGAGGCTCCTTTTTCCCACCAGTGTGCTCAGTGAACTCTCCAAGGCAAAACCCTGTTTCCTTCCCGACCGCAGTCACTGAGGGGCCTGGTGCCACGGAGGGGAGAGTTCACGGGGAGAAAACCCACCTTGGACATCCGACTGAAATCTGCAAAGCCTTCGCTGCCGCTGCTTCCCCCTCCACTGCTGAAGGCGCTGCTGCCGAAGGCATCCAAGGTGCCAAAAGGATCTAGAAACCGAAAGGCCGCAGAGCAGAGATATCACTGTCAGGGCCTGTGCCAAACAAGCCAACGTGCCACAGATCTCGCTCACCCCTGCGGCTGCCACTCGCCTCCCATGCAAGAAACTTGCAAGAAACCTCTTTCCTGTGGCCCCCAGTAGTGAGCTCCCACTGACAACCTCCTCCCATTTCTCAGGCCCAGCTGAATAAATCCAAAAGCTTTACCAAAAGGAGACACAAAAGGACAATTACGACTCTGCCCTGGGTGGGCCCAATCTGCCACCAGGGCACCCCCACTTCTCACCTGGCACTTTCGATGAGCTCAAGGACAAGAAAGGATCATCATTCTCAAAAAAGTTTGACTAAAGGAATAAAGCAGAGGAAAAGGTCAGAAAAGGCTCAGGAGGGAGAAGACACTAGGGGGCACAGACACTTCCCAGCATACAGACAAATATTTGTGTGCATGCACCAAGAGAAATGCTTCAAAGCTCCTCCTGGAGACAGGTGTAACCCCAGCTGGCCCCTGGCTCCCTCTGGGGCTGCCTTGGAAGCCCACCTGAAACCTCTTGTGGGTTAAACTTCAGCTAGCAGATTACAGATCCACTGCTGGGCTCTGCAGTCAAAGAGCGGCTGAGCTGGAGCCCGTTCCAGGCAGAGCCGGGAAACTCCCGGCTCTCCTTGCCTGCCTGGGGGAGCCTCCATTGGCCAGCTGGTGCTTCCCTTCTTTCTTTCTCCCACTCTCTCGGCCCTGACAGCTGGTCTTTCTCCTGCAGCCTCCAGCCTCTGACCCGTTCTCGTCCTCCTCTTTCGGAGGAACCGGGTTCCTGGACGATCCTTTCAAGAGTCAAGCAGACACTCCTGCACTCCCACCAAAGAAGAACATGCCTCCACGGCCCAAGCCGCCCAGTGGTAAGTTGCCCTGTCTCTGGGGGCCTCTGGGAAGGGACTCTTGGCGGTGGGGGGCAGATTCTCTTCTCTCTCCCCACTCTTTCTCTTCTCCTGTTTGCACTCAGAGGTGGCCATGATTGGGGGATCTATGGGGATCATGTGGGGGTGGAGAGGGAGATCTAGGGAGGCTCAGTTGAAGCTGCTGCACCTGGGCAGAACCACCACCCATGTCACCCATCTGGAAACAATCACACAGCTTGTGGGCCCATTTCCAAGCAAAGGTTGAAATCCAGCCGTCAGTTTGGAGTCTGTGTTCATTTGTGTTCAACGAGATGGACGCATCAGTCTGTTTTAGTAAGAAAAGGAAAGATCCCCCACTTCTTTGGGTGGAATCCATTATTTTACAGGGATACCCTTTTGGTGGGGTATGTGTGCTGGAATCCAAGCACGATGGGATACCAAAAATGTACAAATGGTCACCCTTCCCAGGATTAGGGGAGATGTAACAGGATTGTCTGGCCACTACCCTTAAGGGGTCAAAGCAGAAACTCTGCCTCTCCAAAAGTTACTTCTCTTGATGTAAAAGTCATTTTGAAGGATGATTCTTTAGTCCGCTGTGCGGAAAACCTGCATGTAAATATGTGTTGTATGCCAAGAAACTATTATCTCCGTTCACACCTCTGCCTGTGGCTTGGAACTAACGGCGCAGCTAGACTGCTCCCACCACCTCGTTTTTATCCATATCCTTTTCGATTACGGGAAGCCCTGGCCTTTTGACAGCCCGTTAATTTGACGACTCGCTCGGTCAACGCTTCCGAATCAATGATGAGTTCTATTAATTTGATAGGGGGTCCACTCTTTCATCAATTCTTGTTCTGTGGAGGCTCACTTGGGACTGTTTTCTCTCACTTGCAAAGGGAGCTGGGAGTGGGGAAGAAGGCATCAGGACAGCTGAGAGACTTTGCAAGTCCCAAGTGAGCCTCCATGAGTCCTTCGTGCTGCCTACGGCACAGTACACACATTCTGTTTTTCAATCAATTCCATATTCTGACAGTACGCCAGTCCTTAACCTCTCAGATAAGTGGGAGAAGCCTGTAATCCTCTTCTGTGCTGCTTCAGCCCTTGGGAGGAAGGCAGGAACCTAAATCCAGTTAATGATGGTGATAAATATGCAATTTCATTGCAGGGGGGTGGGAGGACGATTGACCTGCCAGGCAGTTGAGAAGTCCAGAAGACTGAATAACAGAATTCCTAAATAAACCCAGAAATGAAATGATAAAGCATAGACACAGAAACATTCCTTACTTTGGAGCGCAGTGCAAGATTTTGCAAGAACGGATCTGAAGTAAACGGATCGCTCTTCTCGGCCTTCTTAAAGAAATCTTCAGGTGCGGAAGCCCGGAAGGGGTCACTTTCTTCAAAAGGATCCCCCCCAAACGGATCTGTCCAGAGAGAGTTCAAGATGGGGAATTAACAGCAATGCATGGCAACAGTGCAGAGAGCAGGTGGACTGAGGGAGCCAAGAGGGACCCCCAATTTCCAGTGGGGCAGAAGCAACACAGGGCTCCACTCCAGGCCCTCTTGGGTTTCTGTGCCAGCAAATATCAAACAACAATTTGGGGCTGAGAATGAAAAGGGAAAGCAAGCTTTAACACTGAGAGATTGTTTCATGGACTATTTTCACGTTCCCCTGTTTTACTCTTCGTTAATTTGTTTAAATCATCATCTTGTACAGACCTGCTGATAAAGAACCATCATCAGATCTCATTCTGTCCCCTACCTCATCTGCTTCGGGAAGGTACGTTAACAAAATTAGAAAAGTCCTTTACATTTGAAAACATCTCAAAGGGGAGTATAGTGAGAACAGATACAATAAAACTGATTGCTAAAAATAAGAAAGTAATAACCACATTAAAACAACAAAACATTCAATTCAAACCATTCATTCATTAAAAAGCAAGAGAATAACAGAATGAACGGTCAGGAGAACAGTCAGTGAACTGGGCCAGCAGAAGAGTTTTCAGATGACAGCAGAAACACACGAATGCAAGCCCCTTTGAGGAGCCTGCCTTCTTTCAACAAGGAGGTTACCACACATTTAGGGGAGGAGCAAGGGAAAAGGAAGACACAGCCAGATCCCTCAGTTTGTTCCATACACACACTCTGCCCCGGAGGCATAAAGCACCATTTTTGAGCAAACCAACCACTGCTGATCAAAACCCTGAAAGAAAAAAGACCCAGCAGTGAGGATGTGGGCCTCTCTCTCTCTCACCTGAGGCTGCTGGGGGCTGCTCTGCAAAGGGGTCGTTCTGAAATGGGTCACCTAGGCAAAACAGAAAAAGAAAGGGGCTGAATTCGCTGGACCTCCTGCTTGCCCCACTGGAGGACTATCGCCTCCCACCGCTCATCCTTACTGCCTTTGAAGGGGTCCTCGGCGTGGAAGGGATCGGGGGCAACTCCTGGGCCCCCGTGCTGCTGAACAGAAGGGCCTTGCTCTTGAAGGGGTCGTCCTGCAATCGCAAAGGGAGGCGCTGGGGTCAGCAAGCCAAAGGCCCCCCATGTACCCACAAACCCCGCTGTTCCAGCAGCCATTTCAGTAAAGGCTGTTTTACACTTTTTAAGGGTAGAAAGGAGCCTGTTAAATCCGCAATAATATCTTCTCTGCCACCACCACCCATAAATTGTAAGGTTTTTAGAAAAACAGACCCCCTGGTGGCTCTTTTTGAGGCCACCAAGGGGTCTAACTTTACACCCACAATTTTTTTAAAAATGTCCCTGCATTTTGGCTGTGTCTATTTTAAGCTCAGGAGAGGCCTTTTTTTCAGGCAGGAAGTAAACCAGAAGTTGACTTCTCCTTTCCGTTCTCCTGTGCGTAAAACAGCCCAGCTGCCCCCTGCAAAACATGGTGAAACCAAAATCTTACAATAAAAACAGTTTTAAAAAAAGGGGGAGGGGAGCACAGCTGGGGATTGTTGCTCCAAGGGTCACCAGGGAAAGTAATGTGCCACCCCAACTGCAGCTGCACCCTCAACTTATAAGGGCCCTCCAAAAGGAAAATCTGAGTCCCGTCCTCAGCTGAGAAATGCCACAAGAGGGCAGGAACTTGTTTTTTAATGCCCCTCCCGAGATCCTCCACTCAGCGTGGCCCGGCTGAGAGTAACAATCCAAAGAAGTAACTTCCCAAAGCTCCAACACTCTCCTGAAGCAGGGATATGCCCTTGAGGAGACCACCTGAGGGACGGACTGAAGGGCTGGACTGGATGACCTTTGTGGTC
Organism: Iguana delicatissima; assembly: GCA_948472985.1. Taxonomy (NCBI): domain Eukaryota; kingdom Metazoa; phylum Chordata; class Lepidosauria; order Squamata; family Iguanidae; genus Iguana; species Iguana delicatissima. The sequence goes on from CAOKZL010001825.1 coordinate 73,432, forward strand.
TCATCCAACTCTATGATTCTGCGACAGCTGCCAGTGAAGAAGGTGGGCTGTGATGCTCAGTGGGAAGAGCTCCTTCTCCCTCCCCTTGCGCAACTCCCACCCCTCAAAACCAGTGCTGGGCCCCAAGCTGCTCCTCACCAAGGCCCCGAAGCCGCCGGCCTTTGCTGAGCCCTCGCTGAGATCGGCCAGGTTTGTCATGCTGCCCCCTTGGTGGACGCCATTCAGGGCCTCGTTGTACTGTTCAATGCTCTGGCTGGCCTCCCGGTGGCTCTCTTGCAGCTGGGAGAGCCTGCTCCTGGCCTGGGCAGGGAAGGGAACACAAGGACTCCAGAGAGACAGCCACTAGGAGCAAGGCCACTGGTCTCCCTGGGAGCTCCTTGGGGCTACTGGTGTGAGGCGGGCCGGCCTGCTGCCCCCCCCCAAATTGCCAGATGCCCCAAGGAGGTTTTGAGGAGGTCAGAAGAGGGAAGAGAGATCTGAATGCCAAGATGCAGTCTCCAATTTGGGGTTCTCCGGTTGTCCCTCCCCACTCATCAAGGTTAGGGGTAGAGGACCCCTTCAAAAGTGGAAACACTGCACCTCTAGGCCCCACAAGTCATATTTAACAAACAAAAAAGGACAATCCGCAGATTCAGCCCACCATGGGTTCCAATGGACAGCCCACAATACTGTAGCACCGCAGCCACCGGGTTCTGCCTGTGGTGTGTTTCCTTCACAAGGCAAAGCTGGTGGGGAATGGCACCTCCGCTACTGCCCTCTGCCATTTTTAATAGGCAATTACAAGCCTCGCCTCACATTCCCAGTCTCTGTCACTCTGGAGGGATGGCAAACGCAGGGTGACGCTTGCAAGTCCCTGTTAAAAAATGGCCAAGAGCAGCAGCAGAGAGGGGGGTAAATCTGCAAAAGTTGAATGCGCAAATATGGAATGGTGACCGTATACAGATATACAAATACATTTCTTTCAGTGACTAGCCACTCCAACTTCATAACTGAAAAAATACTTTGGCTTCTGGCTTTTTCAGCTGTTAAAAGTGAGCTGGATTGCAGGCAGATATTTGGAAAACACCCTTAAGTGACCACGAAGCACAAAGATACACAGGGAAGAAGAAAGCTGGATCCACATCAGGTGAAACTTGCTTCAACAACACTTGTAACAAATTTGTATGGGTCCCCAGAAGTATGCAATTAATCCTTAACAATACATGCTTCTTACAGGGATTCCCAGCTTTCATCTTCAACCAGAATTGTTCTAAAGTAGAGGAAAATAACATCATCCGACTGTAAGAGCACGTTCTAGTGTTGAAATTTGTTTCACTGCATCTAAGTACTATAATTTATTGTTTTTTGACTATACTTTTTGTGTGTTTTTAATCTTATCACCTGCCCTGAGCCCCAGTTTGTGGCAGAAGGCAAGATACAGTCAAATAAAATAACTTCTAAAAAAGTGAGGAAGCAAGTACACTGTTCCCCCCCGACCACTGCCCTGCCGCTCTATTTGCCCCAGAGAAATCTGCCTTGTCCAGGCCAAAGATGTCTCTCTACCAAGAGAAAGGGCAGGAGAGAGGGGAATAATGGGTCCCACCACTGTTGTTGTAGGCCATTTCCACACTAGACTGTTATGGTGCTATCATTCCACTTTCAACATCCTATGGAATCCTGGGGTTTGCAGTTTAGGGAGGGGCCTCAAAGGCCATCCACAAAGGCCTTTCTCAAAGGCCCCTCCCCAAACTGCAAACCCCAGGATTCCATAGGACGTTGAAAGTGGAATGATATCATTATAACAGTCTAGTGTGGAAATGGCCGTAGTTGTTGCCTAAAGCAACCCTATCATAGCACATTCTGGCGCCAAGCAGAGAAGGAAACCCTTCTCTCCTTGTCTGAAACCATGACACTACGCCAGCAGACCACCACAATTACCTGACTGATTTCCTCCTGAGTGGATTTCAGCGACTTGATGATAGTCTCCAGCTGCACCTTCCCAGCCTGGAGGCTCTGCCCCAACTGGGTCTCTTCCTGCTGCAGCCGGTTCAGTTCTGCTTTGGCCCGATTGATATCATCCTCCTGGGACTTGAGATCTGACTCCTGGGACTGGATCTGCATTTTTAATGATGAAATCTGAAATAAACGAACAGTGTTGATTGTGGGCGGGCCCTGAGAAAAACAGCCATCTGCCACTGCTGGACGCGAGGGTGGCTGAAGATCTTTGGTCCCCTTCCACACCTTCCAAGAGGATGCCAGAGATTGAAGAAGGTGCCCAAAGAGCGCCAGCCAAACCCCCGAGGGGACCGGAGCAGCTGCCTGGAGAGGAAAGGCAGTGGTGGCAGTGTTCAAGGAAGGGAAGGGGGCATTAACAGGGTGGTGGGATGAAATTATGCCAGGATTCAAGGTGGCCACAAAATGCAGCAATTGCTGCCAACCTGGAGAACATTAAAAGAGGATTGGATAAATTCATGAAGGAGGGTGGGACTCTGAGGCAGGAGGGCTTGGGTATTTGAGAGGGGGCACCCTCTGGAGCTGGAAGCAGAGGAGGGCACGGGGCCTTCACATCCCACCCCTGGGCTTCATCCCTTTCGGGCAACATGGTGCACACGCTGCACAGAGAGAATGTGAGATGAGACAGCAGGCTTTGGGTCGGAGCCAACGTGGCGCTCCTCCTGGCCTTATGGACTCTGCTAGGTGGCTGAGAGTTTTTACACACACCCCCTAAACCTGGCAGTGGTGAATCCTGTTAGTGTGAACAAGGGGCGGAGACACGGGACCCCAGGAAGAGAGGCTGGCATCTGCCCCCCCCACTTACCACCTGGCTCTCCTCCTGGCACTTCTGCCGGACATCACTCAGCATGTCCCGCAGCTTGGCTTTCTGCTGGTCCATCTCGTCCAGCCGGCCCTGGGCATCCTGCTTCTGGGCCTCCAGCTCTTGTAGGCTGCTGGTCTCCCGGTCCAAGTCATTCTGCAGCTCCTGGAGACAGAGATGCCTGTCAATGAGGGGCTGAGCCACTGGGAAGACCCCTGGGTGGACCAAAAAGGCCAAGAAGAGATGGGGCTCAGAAAGAAACCAAGGGGCAGTTTCCTGCCTCTCCCCAAGGGCAGGGAGGGGGACATGGGAGCACAGGACCATGGCGGGGAAGTGACAGGCCCTGGGGTAAATGAGCCCCAAGCCCCTCGCTTCCTCTTCCTCTTCTGGGATAAGAGAGTAGGCAACTGGAGGGGGGAACCCCTCTCTCTCTTTTTCTCTGCAAAGTTCCCAGGGCCAAAATAGTAACAACGATTAGAAAAGGCTAGAAAAATGGAGAAATACAACTTCTCTGCTGGTAGCCAGTGACTAAAACCCGAGGTGCATGGCCATCCAACCCTGGCTTTTGGCTAAAGAGGAGCAAGGTCTTTGGCTGCCTGCTTTTCTGTAGGATGGACAAGAATGGGGGGAGAAACACCACTGCCCTCACCCCCCATTACCTGGACTTCAGTGGTTTTCTGGCGGATTGCCCCTTCCCTCTCTCGGATCTCTTGCTCTAAAGAGTATTTCTCTCTGCAAGAAGACATTTCATGACAGACACATCTGAATTCACACTCTGAGGCAAGAACTCTGGGCCAAAGCCTAACAAATTAAACGCTGTGTTGTGACCTGTGTCCTGGCTTTGCAGCGACCCAGGATGACTCTGAGTCTCCCAGCAGAGAAAGTGCTCTGGTTGGGGGTCCCCAAGAGGCCAGGGAGATCCCACAGCAATGGGTGGTTGGGACCATCTTTGAGAAGTCCACCAGCCACGGCCCTTCCTCCCTGAACACAGACAGCATTCAGTATTCTCAGCAGACCTTGGACGGCTGCATCCCCCCACAAATACTTGCTCCCCCCACAAAAAAACCCCAATCTTTTATCCTTGTTTTGGGCCCACCCTGGGCCATTTTAGGCCCCAAGGTGGAAGTCACTTCCTGTTTCAAAAAAGGCCTCATTTGGGCCTGAATTGCCCCAGTTAATTAGTTAAACAGATTTTATTGTATGCAACAATTTTAGCAGATATCTGGGTGACCTAACAGAGAAAGGGATTCTGTTTGTTCAATACATAAAAAAGGGATTTACTCACACAAGGTCAGAAAGAAACGTTTTCTAAATCCAGATATTGGAAAGACAGCAAATAACCCCCATGCAACCCTCACTCTGCCTTTAAAAAGGCAAGCAACACGCTCCGCTTTACAGGTCTCTGCAGCACAACTCAGCACCCTCTGATGACCACAGGGCTGGGCTTTGTGGCTCCAACAGGTTTGGCAGGAAATTCAGGGAGAGGCAGTCATTGTTGCCGGGAAGGTGACTTTCCTATTTGCACAGCGCTTGGAGCCTCAACTAGAGGGAGGCCTCATCTGGGCAGAACCATGGAGAATTCCAACTCGGCCCCAGCTGACATCCCTGACCGGCTGTCTCTCTGCCTGGTGCTGGTGCCACTCACTGGCACCCCAGCAATTGCTTGCTATCACATCAAGGCAGGCAGAGAAGCCACCGGAGCCCTTCCCTATTGCCACAGCAGAAGAAGCCACCGACTTCATGCTAAAACTGCTCTCATATGGAGTACGTTTGTGCATTTCTCTCTTTCTCTGTGCATATGTGATACTTTGCTTTGATGAAGCTTCTCCCCTGGCCAGGCCCTTGAAGTTGCTGCCTGCCTCGTGGGACCAGGATGCCCCAGGCAGCAAAAAGGGCTTTACCTCTGCAGCTGAGCAATCTCCTGGCTGATGTCGTCCAGCTCCTTCACGCCAGTGAATTCCCCAGATCCAATAGAACTTGAGCTGTCCTGTGAGGAAGTCAACAAGGCCTGCTGAAACAGCCAGGACAGCATGCCCCCTCCCCACCCTGCAGCCCCCTTTGGGTACATTCACCTGAGAGGATTGCCTCTCCATCTAAAAAAGAGGGATGACTTTGGTCTTGCTGTTCCCTACAGGCATCCAATTCTGGCACTAAGAAATGGGGCAAGTGGATGGGCACAAACATGAAGCTAGCGAACAACATTTGTTAAAAAGCAAGAATTTCAGGCACCAATAAGAGCAACCAAGGGCAGAGGAGGACGAGGAGTAGCAGCAGATGCAGAGAGGAAAAGCAGCAGAAACAGAGAGCATAGGGTTCTTGCAAATCAGAGTGCCGGCAAGACAAACATTGTCCAGGTTGCTATCCAAAATTATCCTTATCACCTTTGAGCTGCTGCCTTGCCTGGATAAAGCTCAAAGGGCTCCAGAGAAGCGCACCGGGCCCGGCCCGGCCCGGCCCTGCCCTCCCTTCCCCAGGGAGCTCCACGCTGGCTGTGGGGTTCAGATGGAGGATGATGTTTCAAGCTGACAAAAGTAAACAGCCATGTGAAGATGGGAGGGGGGGTCAGAGGGGCGGGGGCATTCCTCCGTCGATTCTCCGCTTACTCACGCGGCGCATTTCTGCAAGTGCTGAGATCTCAGTTCCTACCGAGGCCAAGTAAGCAGAGAGAGTCTGGGGGAGAAAGGACAGAGGAGCAAGAGGGGCTCAGGGCCCCAGGAGAAAAGACAGACGCCCCCCCTCTCATCGTGGAAAAGGGCCTGTGAAGATTCCCATGGTGGGGGGCAGGAGTCCAGCCTGCCCTACACATGCCTTGGGAGGCAACTTTCCTACCTTCACGACAAGACTTTGGTTCAGGAAACAGAACCGGCCACTAACTACCCCTGCACCCTAGTCCAGAGAATTTCCTGGGAGGCACAAAGTGTGTGTGTGGGGGACAGGCCCACCCCCACATCTCAAAGGCTCTTCTTGCTGTTAACCAGATCTCAGCTGAAGCAATGTAAATCTGGAGCGCAGGTCCAAGGCCCCACAAAAAAGCTGGGAACCCCCCCCATGACAATGTTCTCCTGGGGAAGAGGAGTCAGGAAGCGCTAGGAAAAGTCCAGGGAGAGTCAGGCCAGGAGGCCAGAAGGGCTGGATTCTGCTCCAGGACCCAAGGGACCTGCAAGGCTCAGAGTCACCAAACTGAAAGGTTTCCAGACCAGCTCATCAGCTACCTGAAGAAAAGAGAGCACAGAGTCTGTGCTGGAAAGGGCGATGCTGTGTCTTATATACTTGTGCCTGCATGAAAGAAAAAGATGGGGGGCGCACGGGCACCAGGGGCTTCTGGGACCTCACCTGGACAGGAGTGGTCCTTTCTGCCGGCGGAATCATGTCTGGGAGCAGCACCTGTGGCGGGTCGATGCCTTTGCTGACCTTTTGCTGAATGAGGTGCATGGCGAGAGCAAACTGGTCTTTGTTCAGCTTTCCCATCTGTCTGGTGTCGGCCAGGGCCCTGCCGGGAAAGAAGAGGCAGCCATCACGCCACCCACCCAGGCAGGCTGCCTATTTGTTTATTTATTTCCCTCCTGCTTTTCTCACAATGTCAGGCCAAAACAGACCCAGAACAACCTATATTTAGCAGAAAGAGAAAACGCGGGGCAACTGAACTTCCAGTGGGAAGGAGCTTCAGTCAAGGTGGGACAGGTGTTCTTTATGTGGTGTCAGCACAACCGAACAGCAGAGGCACACACTCATTTCTCCCCCATTTCCAGGAAACCAGGTTCCACACAGCTGTAAGCATTCAAAGGCAACTCAAAATGATAACCTGCTGAACGGATGCTGCCGCCAGATAAAAGGCCCTTGGCACAGAGAAGCTGCCGAGACCTCACCAAATCTTTGTGTGAACTTCTGGCCTACGGAATACAACGCCCCGTGCCAGTGCTTTGCGTGTCCAGTGTCACTCTGACCTCACATCCCTCCTGGCAGAATTGCTGGGTCCACGCGCTGGACCTTCTGTGCATCTGGCCACAATCTCTGGCTACATACCAGGTGCAGCTGAATCTTAAGGATCCCACACGACTCTCGGTTGTTCCTGTACCCCCTTCACCTGAACCACAGATGGGCTGGGAAACCATGGGCAGCAGCAACAGTTTGGAGGGGGGTGTCCCCTCTTGGTGACTTTTGGGAGAGCAACGGGGGTGAGGGCAAGAGAAGTCCTACCAGATGTGGGCCAGGACGGTCTGGGAGAGTCCCGAGTGCATAAAGATCTCCTTCACCTCCTGGCCGCTGACAAAACCATCCAGGTCCAGGTCGGTCTTCAGGAAAATCTCGTCATAGCGAACCTTGTCAGTCAGTGGCACCACCCAGTTTGCCGGGGGCTGAAACGACACCCAGGTCTGATTTGGGGAAGGGATTCCAGGCCCAACAATGTCCCTCATAAAAAGACCAGGAAAACTGATTCACCCCAGCCACTGTTTTGCATTTTAAATTATAGGTTGAGCCTCCCTTTTCATAGAATCCTAGAGTTGGAAAAGACCCCAGGGCCATCCAGTCCAACCCCGGCTATGCAGGAACACACACCAAAGCACTCCCTTGGACAGATGGCCATCCAGCCTCTGCTTAAAAACCTCCAAAGAAGGAGGAAACTCCACTGCACTCCATGGAGGCAGCAGGAGATTTCAATGCCGGACAGCTCTGACCATCAGGAAGTTCCTCCTGAGGTTCAGGTGGAATCTCCTTTCCTGCAGCTTGAATCCATTGCTCCTTGTCCTGGTCTCCAGAGCAATAGAAAACAAGCCCGCTCTCTCCTCGACATGACATCCCTTCAGATATTTAAACACGGCTATCACGTTCTCCTAAACTGGGGACAGAAATGTCTTCACTGTTATTCCCAAACCTGCTACTGGATCCCTTGTGTCTTTGCACAATAAAACTCAACCCAAGACATGAACAGAAGGCTCCAATAGTTTCTTTCCTGACTCCTCAGATGCCAATGACTTGAAGAAGAACTAGGGGCCACCAGTCATTGCTAGAGAAAGCTGGTTTGTTTAGACTACAAGTCTAGAATCCCCCAGGCAGTGTGGGATTTTGGAATTTCTAGCAATTTTTCCAAGCTTCAGCAATCAACATACCAACAGCACCTTCCTTTCAACGCACTGAGATTTCACGTGGACACCAAAAAGCTTCAGGGAGAAGGAAGGATCACTCAGGAACCCCTTAGATCATATACAATGAGGGTCAGGCAGCCTCTACTACCTCACCATTTTGGGGAGCCAAAACCTCCCAGTGGGAACAGCAGCCCTTCCCAGTCGTGTGAGACCCCTCCCATCTCAAAGAAACCAACGGAGGAAAAGGAGATGCCATGATGGGGGCAGTCAAGAGGGTCACGGTCCCCAGTCCCCCTCCTGTGAATGGCTCCCTCTCAAAATGACTGTTCTTTTCATTACTCTGTCCTTCGCACTGCTGCTTCTAAAACCACATTCATTCATTCGTGTATTTAATTTACACGCTAAGAAAAAAGCCCAGTGCTGTAACCTTCAGCAGCAAACAATGACCATTTCTGCACTACTCTGTTATAGTGCTGTCATTCCTCCTTCAACCCCCTATGGAATCCTGGAATCTTTCCGTTTAAGGAGGGGCACTAGGATTCTCAGCCAGAGAGCTCTTGGCCGCAGCAAACTACAAGCCCCCGAATCCCACAGGATGTTGCAAGTGGAATAATTGCACTATAACAGTGTTGTGTGGAAATGGCCTGTGATTCTGGAGATTCAAATTCCCCCTCAGCCCTGGAAACCCACAGGGTGACTCTGGGCAAAACATACTCTCTCAGCCCTCAATCACTCACCATCTGGAGCCTTGCTGCAGAGACCCTCAGTCCCAAAAGATGGCCCCTGAGTGGACAATGAACAGAAACACCCCCAGCAAGGCCGCTCAAAAGAGACACCGGGGGCAGGGAGGGGGCTGAGGTTGACTCCTTTCTCCAGCACCTACCAAGTCTCCCCTTCTGTTCTTGACTCCCCTGTGCTGCCCCCAACCCCCAGGGCACGGGCGGCCTACCTGTCCTTGCTTGAGGCTGTGTTTGGGTGAGAGGCTGCCGGCACTGTTGAGGCTGTTGACGCTGCCGTGGGACGGGGTGGAGCGCAGACTGTCCTTGGGGGGAGGGCTGGCGGGCAGCACCGGCACCGCCCCAGGGAAGATGGGGCCCTCTTCCCCTTGGAGGGGGGATGAGCGCCGGGGGCAGCACGGAAGGGACCGGCTCCTTCTCCAGCGCCCGGTAGACAAGGTGCATCGCCTGCAAGGGCCAGGAGGAAAACAGGTCTGTAGAGGGTGCCAAGGTCCAGACCCAGGCGAGTTGGCCAAGCAGAAGCAGGGGAAGGGGTCTGCCTCAGGCCACAACAACAGAGGGGGCGGCAGGGTCCTACCCAGTGGGTGTCATCCTAGGCAGGCAAGCACAGACCCAATTCCACCATCACCTGTGTTGGCCCTTGAGGTGGCAGGCCCGCGCCACCCCTGCCCGGCCCCAAGAGGAAGCCCCAGGAAACCTACCACCGCAAACTCGTCTCTGTCCAGGTGGCCATCCTTATCGATGTCGCTCAGGTCCCAAACCTGACATTGTGGGGACACAAAGGGGAGGGGGGCAGGAATGGGAGTGGGGGGGAAAGTGGGGAAGGCAGGAAGAGAGATCACACCAGCAGCTAAGATGTGATCTGTCGCTAGAGCTTTGTTTGAGGGACACCTGAGTTTTGGAAAGACCAGCTTCAGCAATCACTTTGCTTTTCTGTTTGTGCGTGCGCACATGCATTTGTACACCTCTCCCTAAATTTCAACGGTTTTAGCTAGCACAACTAAAACAAGTACAGCCCCCCAAACGTTAACCACTAACAGTACAATGCAAAACAAAAGGGAAAATAAGAGACGCTAAACTGTGTAAAAGTTACTTAGGAACAGCAATGCTCAAAATTCCCCAGCCAACATGGCAGCAGAGAGTAACTTTTCCAAGGTCTGTACGCCACACAGAAGGACAGCTAGCAAAGAAATATCAGCAGCCAACTGATTTCTGAGGCTGCTCCCTTCAGTTGGGCATCTCCTGCCCCGCAAAGGTGGCAAGAGATATGACAAACAAACAAGGCCATTGGGCCAGGCTTGATTTGGGGCCAGAGTCCCGGGAGAATCATTTGCCCTGACCTGAATCAACCAGAAGGCCTGTGTCACACGTTCCAGCCATGCTGGGACACTCACGTGCACACACACTACTGACAGAGGGAGAAGGAAGAAGGTACTTGGCTTACCCTCCCCAGGACGTCAAGAGGCAGCTTGGAGTTTATCAACACCGGCTTCACTTTTTCTCCCGAAAGTAAACCATTGACTGGCAAAAGGCTTTCAAAAATGCCATCAAACTTGGCTCTCTCTTCCACCTACTCAGAAAAAAAGAGATGTCCCCAAATGACAGGGTCATGGCGCACAGTCATGGCCCACGGTGCTGCCCTGACAGTTTTTGCCTGCATGGGAAGGGGTGTGTGCATGCTTCCAGGCCGGTGGGCTCTGGAGAGATTTATCAAGGGGTACACTGTGGCCCTCCCATCCGTTCCTTCCATTTTTTTCCCTCCAGGAAAGTACAAGAGTACAAATTGAAAATGACAACAAGGAGACTCCTGTACACTCGAGATCAGCCAGGCTGTGCAAACGGATGCTGTGGCCCAGGCAGGGACTGCAGATCCACCAGCGAGCAAGGTCCCACTCTGGGAGAAAGGCAGCATACAAATGTAAAAAATAAATAAATGAAGGAACTGGATTGCCAGAGGAACTCACCCTGACTGCCCAATGAGCCTCTGAGGAGGAGATCAGCAGGGGACTCGTGCTGTCATGCTGCTAGGACAAAGAGGGGGGGTCTTCAGATGCCACGCAAAACACCCCTCCATTGCTACACCCACCTGGCCACAGAATGTACTGGACACGGTAGGAACTCTCTGAACCCAGAGAAATCCCTTTGCCCGACCTCTCACTGAGAGAACCAGGGAGTAAGAGAGAAAGAGGGGGAAGGAAGGAGAAAGGAGTGGTTCCTAGTTCCTTTTAAAAACGGAGGAGGAGAAGTTCAGGCTTACAAATTTCGGAGGTGGCAAAGTCAGGCTGAGGCTGCTAAGCCCCACCTCGTGGCCATTTTGGGCACTGGCCACAAGCCGCAATGCAAGGAAGAAGCCCTGAGAGAGACAAAGAAAAAGAGAAAGAGAGGGGAGCATAGTATTAGAAGAGTCTGCACATACCACCCCATTCTGCCACACAGGAGAGAGGATCTCCTGTTCAGCACACCAAATATCAGCCACTTTTTCCAGGGCTGACCCTCAAGGGAAACCCCGCTCTTTCTTGGGGACTCTCCCCTCTTGGGTTACACCAGTGGGACCAGCCAGAACCTCCTGCAAACGCTGCTTCCACTTCTTAAGAGGTGGGCAGACACTGGGAGCCCATTTTGACCCAGCCATGCCTTCACTGCAGGTGCCGGGTTGGGAGGGGGCTGCCATTCCCACTCCCCCCAGGCTGGTTGCTGCTGACCTACCTGTCTGTCCAAGAATCCTTTCCCTTCTGGATCTGCCAAATCCCATATCTAAGAGGAGAAAAAATGAGACGCTGAGAGGGTTGCCTGGCCAATTTCCACCATCTTTCTTTCAAGTTGCGGGGGGAAACCCCTTTGTCCTGGAAAGAAGAGTCTGCAATCTGTCACAAGCATGCAAGGCCTTCCCAAGGGACAACAGACTGGCCTCCTTCCATGCTTTATTGCTGTTTTCACACAGAATAGCAAGCCAGTGCTTAGAAAAGTTTCTTTCTTTTGACTTATACTAGCACAGGATTGCCAAGTTGTAATGCAACCCTTCCCCAACCTGCTTAAGTTCTGGAGAAGCTGTGCGCTTCCAGCACCCCTTGGTGCCTCTCTGCCAGAATGACAGCAACTGCATCATTGGGAGAGCCCCCCCCCCAAAAGAAGCAATGGCAGCCTTACCTTCCCAAGGATGGCATCAGCCAGGCCTGATTTTTTGAGGAAGAGGGCAGCTTCGCTTGCCCCAACCCTCCCTGTGCCGGCCGGATCCACCTGCAGAAGCAAATGTCAAAAGCTGAGCCAGCTCCAAATGTCAAAAATATGACACCCCGACACCCCTTTGTCCCCCTCCCCAAGAAGGGTCAGCCCAATCTCAGAATTGACACAAATGTAGGTGGGGAGGGGATCTCCTTGCCTAGAGGCTTATCTCCCTGCTGAGGAGGCCGGCTGGTGAACCCAGAAGGCGGCCCAATCCATCATCTGCTTCAGCACTCATTCCGCTGGAGATTGGAGCAGGACCCCCAAGGTCTAGGCCTCCTCTGCTGGGAACCCTCCTACCTAAGGGATGGCGGAAGGGCCACGGGCAGAATTCAAGGGGAAAAAGGGGAGCCATGGGGGGTGCAGCTGGGGGCACTTGCCTGCTTGTAGTAGGTCTCGTAGAGAGGATTCCCGGCAGCCAGCTGAGCAGTGAGAAAAAGGAGAGCGCTCAAGGTGAAATTCAGCTTTCTATGCAACTCAGCCACCCTCCCTTTGAATCCTAGGGCAAGAAGGGACTTCAGGGGTCCCCTGTCCAACCCCCTGCCACTGGGACCCCCCCTTTGGCATTTTTCAGGAGGCACAGCCCGAAAGGAGGAGACCAATGGGGACGCGGGGGCTCTTTAGGAGGCAATACTGCCACACCTTTAGAAGCATCAAAACCCACCCACCCCCTCCAGAAACAGAGTGGCACTTTAAAACACGCCCCAAAGAATGCCCCCAGTGCTCACTGCAGCTGAAGCAAGGACCAGTGCCCTTCCTGCGAGGGAGAACTTCCATTCCTCGGGGCAGCCAGGAGCTGCCGTGCTCCTTCTGAACTACTTTTCCCACAGTGCATGGGAAGTGAGGACTAGAAAATTGGCCCAGGGGCTGCCCCCTTCCACCCCCTCCCCAAATGCAATTCCAGACTCTGCCCTGGGCCAGTCCCCCCACATCCCTCCTCTGATCAGGGGCCGAGTGCCCCCCTGCATGGCTTCCTGGCACGGCTGCCACACCTTCAGCTTGCCTTTCAAACTGCCATTGTCAACACGGACCCTCCAAGGGCAAAAGAAAGGCAGCTCAAGGGTTTCCAGAGGGAGACGCCCCGGCACTGGAGGCAGGAGGAAGAGTCTGGTTTCCCTGGAAAGGCTGTGAGCGGTTAAGGGGGGGACGGACAGACCCTCAAACAGCCCATTCCACAGACTCCCCCTTAGCCCAAGAGTTGATGACAGAAAAAGCAAGGAGCTGCACAGCCTCAAAGTGAACTTGAAAAAGTTACTTTTTCAGCCACACCAAGAGGAGGAGCTGCTGTCCAAGAAGGAAAGTTCCACACTCTGGGCTCAAAATAAGACTGGGGATCTGCTTGGGAGGCAGTGGGAAGAAGAGGGGCCCCTCGCTTCCCTGGAGAGGGTCATCTGGGAACCCTTGAGAGGAGGAGAGGGCCCAGTCCACCAGCTCCAGCAGTTACCCCTCCCATCTACCTCCTCCTCCCACTTGTGGGGGACAAATGGGAGGGAAGGCCTCTTGCCCTTTTCTTTCCTGGAAGTCCTGGCCAGTTTCTGAGAGAGAAAGGACATCAGCCAACACAATCTGGGATGCAGGACAACCAGCAGCCCTTCACCATTGTCCACATCCGGCCTGGCCCTTGTCAGACCAGGCCTGGATGATGGGAACCGTGTTCCAGCAACAGTTGCAGGTCCAAGAAAAAGTGGTCCCAGGCCTGGCCCGGATAGATCAGTTTCCTAGTAAGAAGCAACCCCCCCAAACACCCTGAGGGGGCCCCTCCTGAAGCAAGGGGGCCAAGCGAAGGCCAGATTCAGGGAGCCCCCCTGGGGTTTGGGCCTGGAAGACTCGGTCTGTTGGGCAAAACGGCCAAGCTGCCCGCTCCCTCCTTTGCACAGGGGGAAAGCCGTGCCAGGCAGGCAGGCAAGCACTGAAATCCCAGCACCCCTGGGTGGTACCTGCTGGAGACCCCCCTGAAATGCCAGCCAGAGAGGAAGGCCATGGCCACCACTGCCTGCTCCAATCAGCCCCCCTCCATGTTCGTTTGTGGCAGTCTCCATTCAGAGGAAACATCGGGATTCCCTCCTGCCCAGAAAGACTGGAGGGGGAGCAGCGGACACACAGAAAAGGAAGGGAAGCCCAAGAGTCGGGGGGGGGGTCTGCCCAGTGCCTGGCACGCCTGGCAAGGGCGAGCAGGAGAAGCAAGCGTGGCGACAGCAACGGCGCCCCCAACCAGTGCCCGGCACCGACGCCCCTTTGCCTGAAAAGAACTATTGAGGAGCCAGCCGCTCGCTTGCTAGCTGGTGAAGGCGCCGCTCTGGCCTTTCCTGCCAGCCGAGCCAAGACGGAGGCGCTTCCTCCGTTCCTCGGCAGCAGCAGTCGCCCTCCACGGAGCCGGAATGCCAATCAGGCCTGGCAGGAGAGGCCGGCTGGCAGCCAGGCAGGCAGGCAGGCAGGCAGGCTGGCAAGTGGGCAAGGGGCTTCTCGAGAGGAGGACGTGCGGGTACAAGAGGCCCCTGGCACTGCCCCGGCCCCCCCCTCCCTGGGCCGTGGCCAGAGAGAGAAAGGCTGGTGCCCCCCGAAACGTTCCCACCAAGGGGCCCTCAAACAGCCTCCCCTTCTGTCCAACATCCATCACGCTGGCCTCTCACTGGCAGCCCCCCGGCCCCAAACTGGCTCGCTCAGCCCCCAAAGCAGCCAGGGTCCCCTTCTCCTCCCCGGCCGTGCCCACCGGCCCAGCATTCCCACTCGGGCGCAGCCCACCTTTCGGGGCGCACGGCCTCCGGGCCCCCGGGCCCCTTGGAGGCGCAGTGACGGGGAGGGGCGTCAGGCCGAGGGGCTTCCAGGCCAGAGGGAGACCGCGGGGGCAGGCAAGGAGTACTCCGCCCCGTTGCCCTCCCCCACCAGGCCCCTCCTGTGGGGGGTCCGGAGGAGGGAGACCGCGCGACCCCCCGCCCCAGGCCTCCTGTGGCTGTGAGAGTGTGACACAGCAGATCCGGCCAGGCGCTGGGCACAGGGAGGCCGTGGGGGGCGAAGGGCCAGCGCTCGGGCCCCCTCCGCTCCTTCCCCCCTGCCCCTCTCCAGCCCAGCCCCCTCCCCTGGACAGGAGGCCGAGGAGGGGGCTTCCGACCCCCGAATCAGGCCCGGGGGGAGGGGGCGCGCCCCTTCGACAATGCAGGAGGAGGCGGAGGAGAGGGGGAGGGCCCTTGCCAGGACTCCCCCCGCCCCCCGTGCGAGCGCCCTGCGAGGAGGGCCGCTCCGGCGCCGAAGACCCCCCGCCCTCCCCTCCCCTTCCGGCCTCGGCTTCGGGGGGAAGGACCCCCAAAGCAGCGGGAGGGGCCCCGCCAGGTAGGCCGAGAGGCCGGAGGCCGGGGAGGGAGTCCGGGGCAAGCGGGCCCTCCCGGGGCAGGCGGCAGGGGCTTCTTGGGGGCGCTGCGCCCTCGCCCGCCGCCGGCGGGGTCCCCATCCCCTCGCACCTCCGGGGCCCGGGGGCCAGGAGGGCGGTGCCCACGGGAGACCCCCTCCGCCCGCCCGCCGAGGAGGCCGGGGGGCACCGGACCGCCCACCCCGCTACCTGCGCCGCCGCCCCGGGGGTCGCTCCGCTGCTGCCGCCGCCGCCGCCGCCGAGGGGCCCGAGCGCCGCCATCTTCCTCCTCCCTCCCTCCTCCTCCTCCTCCTGGGAGGGGCGTGGCCAGGGCGCCCGAGGGGCGTGGCCACGGGGAGACGCGGGATAGCGGCGCCACCCAGCGGCCGCACCGCGAAGCGCAGCCGCCTCCCTCCTCCCCGCCGCCCTCTGCACCGGCTCAGAGGCACCCTCGCGCACCCTAGTTCCCACCCGGAGACAAGGATTAAAAAAAAAGAGAGAGAGTGGGAGCTGGAGGAGAGGAAGGAGGGCAGGCAGGCGGGCAGGTGAGCGAAGAGACCCCCCGCATGACATTCTGCACCCCCTCCAACAAAACAAGACAGGAACAGAACCGGATGCTGTGCGGTTTATTATCATTTAATATTTATCTTATAATAATAATAAAAATATTATTTATTAACATTCATCCCCATCTCTTCCTTTAGCAGGAACAGCTAAGAACACCTCCACGAGTCACCTGGCCGAAAAGTTTCCAGAGACCATTTGGGAAGAAGAAATAAAGTTAACCCTCCCTCCCTTCCAGTCAAATTTGGGGAAACTCAGAGTTCCTCTTTTGGGTGCTTGTGGGACCCACTTTCTTCCTTTTTCTTCTTCTTTTTCTTCACCTTCTTGGGCCGCTTGCTTGCTGCCTTCTCCTGCTCCCTTTTCTTCTCTTCCTCAATTTGCCACTTGTTCATCTCCTGTTCGGGGTCCTGGGAGAGCCAGTTTGGGGGAGATGGGGGTGAGCTTGTTTTCTCACAGGTACCTACCTCCCCCACCCCACCAAACTGGCCACTTCAGGCCCACCGCCCAGCCTGGGAGGGTCCCTGGTGAGATGTGCTGAGTGGGTGCCGAGATGCCCGAGAGAGCCACAGCCTCCCCCTGGGGGGCAAGGGCTGGCAGAAGGAGCCCCCTTCACACACAGCCAGGGTCCGACTGCAGGCCGGGTCAGGCAGCCTGAGCCCACCTCCCCCAGGAAAAAGAGGCCCTTACCTTCGTCTCCCCCCAAGTCTCCTCTCCAAATTCTTCTGCATATTCTTCGTCGTCAGTGACCAAGAAGTTGTCAAAAATGGTCCCCGATCTCACCTGCAGGGAAGGAAAGGGGGCAGACCCATGCTGCTGTTTTGTGGCTTTGCAGAGGGGCTTCTTTTTGGCCTCTGGCAGGCCGGGGGATTCAACGCAGCAGCCCTTTGGGCCAACTGGCAACAAGGGAAAGGGGAGTAAGGAGCCCAGCCGACCTGCCAGAGGTCCAGGCCAATCACCCCGATGTCCCCGTAGACCGAAATGCTTCCGTCCGGGACGTACTCGGGGTTTGCAATCTGGGGGTGGGGCCAGGCGCCTCGGTAGTTGGGGTTGGGGATCCTCCGGGGCTTCCACTCCCCCTAAAAGAAAGCACAGAGTCTGTGTGTCTATGTGTGTGTTAACCCCTTACCCTGGTCCCCAAAGGAGCCCCCTCCCTCCAGGCAAGAAAGAGGGTGCCATACCTGGTAGAGGGGGTTCCGGAGCAGTGGGGGCTGCCAGGGACCCTCCTTCGCCTCGTCCCAGTCTGGCGTCCGCTCGGCACTTGTGTCCACAATGTGCTCAGAAACGTCCCAACCCTTGAGCAGTGAGGAAAAAGGAAGGGAGCTTTTGAGTTAGGAAGACAGCCGGTCCCAGACATTCTGATCAAGGGAGGAGGAAGACGGTGCATTATTTCAGCCCCACTGCCCTTTTCTTCATTGGGCCAGGACTGAGGGTGGGCGGGTGGACCCACTGCTGGACACATGCACAAATTCTCCAGCATAACCAACACAAGTGAGACTCAACAGAGACCTGCAGTGTGGGTTCTCACCCAAAACAAAAACGGGGTTCAGGAGGAGAAATATTTTGCACTGCCAGGGTGGATGAACCTGGGGATGGGGAAAAGGGCGCTCCTCGCTCGCTTGTGCTCCCTCCTGTGAAGAAGGGCACCGGTCTCTCTGCCTCGTTTTCCATTAGGGCTCTGGGTCGGGGGAGCAGATTGTCCTTCCTGGCAATTTGGGAAATTCTCGGCTCCATGCACACCCCCCACCCCCAGGCTCTGATAGTTCTGCTAAACTTCTCCTCTGCAGGACGAGGGCATCACCTCAGGCTTTGTGTCTTCCGGATCATCGATTTCAGCTCTGTCGTCCCAGTCCTCTGGCTTTTTCACCCGCGGGTCATTTATTGTCCTGGGTGGCAAGAAATCCCAATCATCTTCCAGGACGCCTGATGTGACCATTTCGTTATCAATTTTCACCTTGTACGTGTGGTCTGGCCTCAGAACCAGCGTGTACAGGTGCGTGAACCCATCCACCTGAATTGCGTTATGGAAAAAGAGAAGGAGGAACATAGAATCATAGAATCCTAGAGTTGGAAGAGACCCTAGGGGCCATCCAGTCCAACCCCCTGCTATGCAAGAACACCCATCAAAGCATTCACGACAGATGGCCATCCAGCCTCTGCTAAAAAATGTCCAAAGAAGGAGACTCCACCACACTCTGAGGCAGCAGATTCCACAGCCGGACAGCTCTGACCGTCAGGAAGTTCTACCTGAGGTTCAGGTGGAATCTCCTTTCCTGCAGCTTGAATCCATTGCTCCTTGTCCTAGTCTCTGGAGCGGCAGAAAACAAGCCTGCTCCCACTGTGAGCAACAAGTGCAGCCCAGAGCCACCATGAAGAGCCAGCTACACAGAAAGCCCACCTGTACATGTCAGCTCGGGCAGAGCCTGAGAAGGTTACCCCGGGGGACTGCAGCTCCTCGAATCCTCCAAGCAGCATCCTGAATGGAGAAAGGATTTTGCAGGTTGTGCTAAGATGTAGGCCATTTCCACACTAGACTGTTATTGTGCTATTATTCCACTTTCAACATCCTATGGAATCCTGGGGTATCCTCAAAGGCTCCTCCCTAAACTTCAAGTCCCAGGATTCCATAGGATGTTGAAAGTGGAATAATAGCACAATAACAGTCTAGCGTGGAAATGGCCAAGGTCTGCCCTTTCTTGCCAAAGAGAAACAAAGCAGTTATCTAGAAAGGATCAAGGAGGAGGAAGGAAGCACGGATTCCTAAGAATACCTTTTCCAAACCCAAAAGCAACCATTCACTCATTTGTGCTCAAAGAATTGTTTCTGGGTGATCGGCTGTGCCTCACAAACAGCTTCTGACCTGTGTGTCTCCTGATGAGTCCAGACTGCTTTGAAGCAAGCTTTTAATGGACAGTTTGTCAAGAATGATTGGCAGAAAGAAGGCTTCTGGGACTTACTTTGCAGCGAATCTCTTTCTTAATGGGATAAAGTTTGTTTTTGTGGTTTAAAATGACATGGACTTTCCTTCTATCAGAGCTGCATATATCAGGACCTGGAAAAGAGACGGCCAAAGTTTGTCTCTCATACGAAGACAGGAAGCTGTGTTGCGCTAAAGGCAGACGCTTGGTCCGTCATGCCACATATGGCCTGCTCTGGCTGGCAGGAGTGGCTTGCCAGGGCTTGGGGCAGGGGGCTTTCTCTGCCTCACGGGGAGACCCCTGGAATTTCCTCCTGATAGTCTTCCTCCAAGGACTGAGGAAGCCCAACCCTGCAAAGTTGCTTGTAAAGAAGATGGGATCCGGTGTTTTCAGGGTGAGTTGAGGCGCCACACTAGCCCATTAATATTTCATATTTTAAGGCACAATTTCCTGCTCTCTCTAGCGTTACCCAGAGCTTGGAAGCTAAGGCCCCGATCGCTCAGGAACTTCTCCAATGCCCCATCCCCAATGAAAGCACAGGCTAAGATCCAAAAATGTGTAGGAGCTTCTGAGATTTCCAGGTTATGCTGTTAGGTGAAATTTTCCTATAGCCAACACAGAAACTTAAGAAACTAAAAAAGGAGGCTTTGAGAGCTGACCTGGAATTGGCCCTGGCATGCTGCCCCCCAGGTCTCTCTCTCTCCTGTCCACCTAAATCCAGGGAAGCGGTTTTGGTATGAAACTGATGTCTGCTGTTAGCAAAGGACTGGGTGAAGGTTAACAGGCTCAAGGTGGAGCTTTATCCCAACAAGACAGCAAAACTTACTGATACTTTAATTATAATTAAAATCTTTGTTTCTTTTTACTGATAGATGATTTTATTTGTGTCCTTGCTTGGCAAAAGGTGGAATATAATCAAAAAAGCAGGCAGACGATAACAATAACAATGAATTCCCAGAAAGCTACATGTTTACCAATTGGTTTAATCAGGTTTAGATTTCTCGCTAGATTTCCACTTATACATCTTGGCCCCTTAATGCCAGCAAAGGCACAGTGCCCATTTCAACAGGTGCTCTTAGCCATCCCCAGACCTATTGGCTCACCAAACATGATATAGTAGATGGATTCTCCACTCATGTTCTTTTGGTTCAGACTGGAGGGGAAGATTTTGAGATATCCGCCACCGCAGTCAATCTTCTGCTCATGCTTAACTGTGAACTGAATGACCAAAGGCCGTCCTTCGTTGCTGAACGGTTTGAATCGTGACGAGATGGCATAAAACTTTGAATTTTCACTCGTCTGCAATCCTAGAGTGAACATTGCAGTGAAATGATGTCTTGTGCAAACAAAATTTTGAAATATTTTATCAGCAAAAACACCCATATTTTAAGGAAGTAACACAGCCATCGTGGGAGGGGCAATGAAAACAGAGCATGTAAATAGCACACCTATCAGCTAGCTGGGGTTGCAACATTTGTTCTGCAAAATATCTTAAATTAAGACAGTTCCCCTTCTTCATCCCCACCATGAATAGAAGCTAACATGAAGCGCCTCTCCTTAACCCCCAGTTCTGCATGGCCCACTTATGTTGACTCTCCGGGCTTTGCTGGGTGTTTCTTCTCCTGCTGAGCTGTCCTGCACGCTTGCTGTCCCATGGAGGGGGTGAATACATCAAGAGGGGGCAGCAATTGTTCAGGACGGAGCCCTGGAGGAAGGCAGAAAAGGCAGGAGAACACATTCAAAGATTGTGGAGGGAATTGTTTTCAATTCCAATATTTGTGATGGGCCCCTCTGTCTCTCGCAAGGTACATGACACCCCAGAAGGAAGGGTCCCTTGGGCCTTCAGCATCTCCTCTTCAGTCTACACATCCAGTAATAGGGAGCAGGCAGAAACTTTGATAGGTTACGTTGGAAAAGAGTGAACTACAGTCTTCACAGTTAAAAAAGCCACACCGTTCCAGCTCACTACCCAAAGAGATATCGAGGTACCAAAGAAACTTCCATTCTCTAGTATAAAGTAAATGCCAGAGAAAAACAGCACCTCATGTTAAGACTCCCAAACCTTTGTCTAGCTGGCGGTCGCCATAAAAACTCCCCGCTGTCAGTCTAAATTTCCCATAGTCGACTTGATGCCGAGAGAGCACCCATCGCTCCTGCCATTTCGCTGGGAAGAATGAAAGAAATAAGGAAGAAAAAGAAACGTTGGTCCTGGGATGGAAACACCCTCTGGAAGCACGGAAGATCCCAGATTCACCTCAGATTCTGCTGCTTCCAGGGCCCCTTCCAGACAGACCTGCTCCCCTCCTGCCTCGTTTCGTTGTTCTTTGGGGGAAACGCTGAAGGAATGGTTGTGGGGCTCTGTCCCCCTTGGCAGCACCCAAGGGAAAGCACCCAAGGGAAAGCACGACCAGAGGGAGACCTTTAGCTCGGAAGCTGCCGGGAACACAAGCATCACAGGCGCACCCCGGTGCTCCCCTGGGGTGCCCCCTCGGGGGTCTTCTGCACATGCACAGAGGCTGGCAGCCCCAAGGGACGGAAGGCACTTACGACGGCCGGGTTGGCACTCTGGGTCCGGCTTCGCTGCCACCTTCGGCACCCAGAGGGCAGAGGAGAAAAGAAGGGGAGGGGGGACACGAGGGTGGCCCATGCCTGGCGGCGCCCCCATAATGGAACCACCTTTTAGTTCTGTACTGGGGCTCCATCTCTCCCTCTGCCCCCTACTCCGAAAACACACCAGCCGCCAGGGTGGCCAGGGGGCCAGGAGAGTCTCTTTTGAGCTCCCTTCAGACCCCCGCCGCCACACAGCCAAAAGCAGGGGAGGATGGGCATTGCAGTCCACCACTTTCTGGAGGGCCAGAGTTTGCCATCCTTGGCATATTGGGGATATCGAACTTTGGGGATATCGAACTTTGCTGGAGTTGTTGGAACAATTTCCCACTTCGAGGGCTTCAGCCTCCGCTCCCGGGACCCCGGAAGCGGCCAAACCCGCGAGCACACGTGTGAACTGCAGCTCCTCGCGTGTCAGGAAAGGGCGCCCCGGCCCCGCCCACCTCCGTCCAGAAACTGCTCCCGGAAGTAGACGGTGCCGCGGGCGGAAGGCAGGACGAGGAAGGCCCAGAAGAGGGCCCGGGCGGCAAGGCCGAGACGAGGAGGCGGCATGGGGGCAGCGGCGGCCAGGCAACGGCTGCGGAGCCGCCGGCAACGACGCTGCTCTCAGGCTCCGAGCCTCCATCCTCCCGCCCCTCGCTTCCTATTGGCTCACCCTGTTGTACGTCACGCCGAGAGAGGCGGTCATTGGACCGCGGCGCTTCAACCGCATTTGCTGGCTCTTTAATTGGTCCTTTTCTGCTCCCGGGCGAGCATCGATCTCTGATTGGCTCAACCTCCTGGCCAATAGCTGTGTGTGAGAGGGGGCGACCGTAGCCCAATCAGGGACTTGAATACTTCTGGGTCGGAAGCGGAAGTGAGCTCAGGGAGGGCCGGGGGAGCGGGGCTCCGGGGTGAGGCGTCGCTCTCTCAGCGGGGCCGGCGGAGCCGCCATGTCGGCCAGCGGCGGGTACGTGCTGGACCTGAAGGGGAAGGTGAGGGCCTCGCGAGCACCTGTGAATACTGAAGATGAGTCAGTCATGTGATGCTGCAGCCAAGAAAGCAAACGTGATTCTTGATTGCATCAATAGGAGTCTGGTGTCTAGATCGAGGGAGGTAATGGCTCCAATCTGTTCTGCTTTGGTCAGACATCATCTGGAATCCAGTGTCCAGTTTTGGGCACCCCATTTCAAGAAGGAAATGGACAAGCTGAAACGTGTTCAGAGGAGGGGGACCAAAATGGTGGAGGGCCTGGAAGCCATGAAGCCCTATGAGGATAGACTTAGAGAGCTGGGGATGTTTAGTCTGCAGGAGAGAAGGTTGAGAGGGGACATGAGAGCCATGTTTAAATATTTGAAGGGATGTCATGTTGAAGATGAAACAAACTTGTTTTCTGCTGCTCCAGAGACCAGGACAAGGAGCAATAGATTCACGCTGCAGGAAAGGAGATTCCACCTGAATCTCAGGACGAACTTCCTGACCGTCAGGGCTCTCCGGCCGTGGAATCTGCTGCTGCCTCCATGGAGTGTGGTGGAGTCTCCTCCTTCTTTGGAGGTTTTTAAGCAGAGGCTGGATGGCCATCTGTTGGGAATGCTTTGATGGGTGTTCCTGCATAGCAGAGGGTTGGACTTGATGGCCTCTGGGGTCTCTTCCAACTCTATGATTCTACTTTTTCAGAAAGAGGGATCCATGACTTCCTTCGACTTCACCCCTCTTCTACTGCACAATCATAGCTTGTGGGCTGCTTTCCGCTGGGAGGGTGCTGCCTTTCCTCCACCCCGTCTGTGCTCAAGAACAGTCAGAACAAGCCCAGGGGTGCTCCTGTGGTCGATCAGCAGGCACCCACAAACACACATCTGGCTGTTTTGCATACTGGCAAAGCAGCTGGGCAGAGGGAGCAACTTCCCACATGATTCCCTGGCAGAGGACGTATGCCTGGGTCAGCCTGCAGTGTGCTTTTAATGCTGCTGCTAGTATTTGAAGCAGCCATTTCCAGATCAGATAGCAGAGCAAGAAAGGACCAGGCAGCTCCTTTCTGTCCAAGAGGAATACCCATGAGGTCTACGGAAGCCTAACGGCAAGGGGCCTGTGCCATGGGCCGGAGGAGAGGCCTCTGGGAGGGAACCTGTTGGAAAGCCCTGCCCGACTGTAAGAAGGTCTCAGACTGTGGCTTGCACTGGGGGGGTGGTAAACTGCCCGCTCACACCCAGGCCTCAGAAGCTCAAAAGTGCTGCAGGGCCCGTCCTTCCCAGGGAAAGCTGTTTCGGGGCAAGAGAACTGATGGGCCATTATTCCACCAGAATCAGAAACTGCTGGATTTTCAGCATGCTCTGCGGTAAACCAGCTGTGTCAGCATTTCACAGATGCTGTACGGTGTGCCAGTACACGTGTGAGTTTCTGCTGTCAGTGTTTTCAGACTTTGAAAATAAATGAGGCAATAAGCAAGCTCTCTTTCTCCCCCACTGTCCTGAAGGGTTGGATCCAAGCCCCAGCAAAGATCTCTTCTGTCTCTGGTCAAAGACTTCTGCCTGGTAACAATCCTCTGAAGAGGGACCCTCAGACTTCCGCCTCTCCCCCAAGTCAGAGGGCCTCGCTGGCTCCCCCCAGCAGGGGAGGGACCCCTTCCTCATCTCCATCACTGCAGGGGAGCCTGTCAGGAGAGCCAGCCATGCGAGGGTCATCCCCCTGCGAGCTTGTCCGATCCCTGGATGAGTTGTTTTCAGATGCAGCCAGTGCTTACGGCAGTGACGACAACGCCTCCTCCTCTGGCAGTGGTGAGTTGCTCAAGTCCCCTGCTGGTGGCCTGGAGAGGAGTAGTTGGGACAATGAAGGAGAAACGGGTCGGGGGGCTTGTTCTTCTGGTAGGGACAGAATACATAGCAAGAGAGGGAGAGAGGTCTTTTCTTGAGAAAACTTGTACAGCTGGCAAAGAGAGATGTTGCAAATGAAGTGCCCGAGCAATGGGCACAAGGTCCTGAGGAGATGGGGAAGTGATCAGAGGGAACGTGTTCTGCCCCCTGCCAATGGACTGGGCTGAACAGGCGCTGCAGGAGCAACACACAGGTCTACCTTGGTGGGACACAGGCATGCCCCTCCAGTGCTGGGGTGCCCAGCCGGCTGCCTGCTGGCCCTGCCTCTGGAGTATGGAGGGAGCCAAGCCTTACCAGCACCTCCTGGCCACTTGCTCCAAAAGGCAGTTTTCCCCTGGAAAGGTGTGGGGTGGGGAGGGCTTTGCCACCTGACTTAGCACTCCTGATCGTAACCAGAAACGGAGACCACCGAAACCACTGAATGTGGAAACGCAAGCAGTGAGTTTTGGGACCGTGCCTGGGGAGGGAGGCAGGCCCTGGCCAGAGAGCTGCAAACTCAACCTCTTGCTCTCCCCTTAAGCTGGGGAAGGGTAGGCTGAGACTTCTATGGTGGGGAGGTCTGGGCTGCCCGGCTGGTCTCTCTTTCCCGCTGCAGATTTCCAGGTGAACATCTTGAGTCTGGATGACCTGGCACCCATCGGGCACAGCCAGGACAAAGAGGAAGAGACAAAAGAGGAGGTAAGGCAGCCTTTGGGCCACCAACCAGCCAGAGCCGGGCTTGCTGGTTGGGGCTGGAGCAGGGACTTGTTTTTCCCGATGATGCCTTGCAGGGAGGGTCCCATTGCCACTGGAAAGTGGCCCTGGGGTGGGCAGATTGCAGCAACATCCTGCTTTGTGGTAGGATGGAGTCCGGAGTTGAATGTGGCAAAGGAGCTGCTTGTGGTTTTGGTTTTGCCTGCTTGTTTGATTCCTGCTAGTGTTGTGGCCAATGCTCACAGACGGCCTCTTCTAGGGGAAGGTCTCTTCTGGAAACCTGAAGAAGGAGCTGGGGGCAGCCCAGGCTCCCGCCGCCCTTCCAAGCCTCTTCTGCGCCCCAAAACTCATCAGTGGAAAAGGGTCGGCTTGGGAGGAGGAAGCAGAGGAAGTGGGAGAGATGGAAATCTCTGAACAGCTGGGCAGCCCTTCTGCAGCGCTGCCTTCCTCTTCTGGTGATAATGAAACTCTTCCCATGGATACTGAGTATTCAGAAGACTTTGAGCTGCCATCCTCTTCTTCCTCTTCTTCACTTTCATCATCCTTCGTGGCATCTAAGGAAGGAGCGGGACGCCCCCCACCTCTTTGGAAGAGTCGCAGAGCCATTTGGAGGCCTCCTTACATTCCAGTCGGTCGGCTTCATCCTTCTCCGAGCCCCCCTTGGCAGTCCTGGAAGCACCAAGCCCTCCAGGAGGAAGAGGACAGTCAAAGAAGCAGCGGTGCAAACCAGCAGCTCTCTGCTCCTTCCTCAGTTTTTGCAGAGTCAGTCAATTGGGCTGGGGGCATGGGGAGAGGGCAGCCTCTGGATGCCAAAACTCCAGCATTTGGAGGTGGCTCAGGGATCGAGTTTAGCCTGTGGTGGGTCACAAATGTGTGTCTTCCCCACAGCAGACAGCCCAATTCTTGGCTTTGCAATAGGTGGAGGAAGCTCTGTGGAAGCCCTACCCATCGGCAGTCCTGCCCTGAGCCAGGATGTCATAGAAGGTATCTTCCTCTCTCTAGCCTTCTCACCCCATGAGTGCTGCCTCTCATTTCACCCCACCCCCTGCCACTTTGGGCCATTGGCACATGAAGCAGGCCCACCCTGGCTGTGCTGGGTGGCTGTGGCACATACCCCTGTGGCTTTAGGTGACATCCCTTCCCAGGACTGGGTGCAGAATGTGTTCTGCATCCTTGAGCAGCAGACTCCTCCTTGCAAAGCTAGCTCTCTGGCTGGTTGGGGCACCCCTGCATGAGTCTTTGATGTCCCAGTGGAAGTGAGAATACACTGTGCCCTGCATTCCTCACCAGGAGGGAGGCTGTTGGAAGGAGCCTGCTGCAGCCGTGTCAGCTCAGCCTGTCTGCGGCTGGCCTCCTGGGAGCAAAGCAGAGGCACCCTGCTATCTGCAGTCCTCTTGAGGGAAGAGGGTGGCATGTGGACACCAGCCCCAGTGGGCATTCCTTTGCCTTCTGGCACCTGGCAAGAGCCCCGGGCCTCCCTCTCCAGGCTCCAGAAGATCAGGTTCTTTTGCAGGGGCTGGCCCATGGGGTTCCTTGGTTAAGGAGTGGAGTCTCAGTCGCTTGGCACTGGGGCTGTTGGTAAGGCACAGACTGGCAAGCCATCCCAGCCTCACCCATCTGCCTCCCTCACCTTCAGCCTTGACCGTATACAGTCCAGCTGCCTTTGCCTTGAATGAGCTGTTGAAGGAGAACCTGGTCCTCGTCCGGCAGTTTGCGGAGGCCAATCGCCGCCTTCATGCCTCCTTCGTGGCATCCCTGGAGGAAGAGGAGTTCCACTACCACACCCTGGAAGAAGCCAAGAGGGTATGCTGACAGGCCTCATGTGGGTGTGTGGGAGAAAGAGCCACCAGAACTGTTTTGGGGGCCTCCAGTCCCCCTCAAGAGCCCCCTTCCCAGCCACAGAGCTGGCATAAGCCCACAAGCCCTTGCATCCCAAGAGGCAGGGGCACATTTATAGCACCGCTTTAAACAGAGGCTTTAAAATGGGAATCCTCACGTTAAATGGGTGGGGAAAACCCACAGATGGAGATTCTCAGAGGGGGACTGGCCATTTCCCTCTGTGCTCTGGGACCATGGCCTTTCTCCATCGCTTTCTTGCTTGGGTCTCAGCCCGCTCTCTTTCTCTGTAGTACATCAGCAGCCACAAGGCCCCGCCGCTGACCATGGCGCAAGCCCTGCGAGAAATTGAAGCGCAGGAAGAAGCAGCAGTTTAGACACTTCGGCCTCTCCTGGGACCACGAGGGAGGAGAACGAGGGGTTGCACTTCTGCACAAGAGAGGCTGGTCCGCCACAAGGTACCACAGCCGGTCATGTGGGACGTGGCATGACAAGCAGTGGCTGCCACCCAAGAGGGATACCTGTGGAGATGTGGCAGCATGCATGCAGACAGACTTCAACAGGGAGGCAAAGAGGAGAGAGAAAGAGAAACACTCCATTTGCTGGTTTGTGCAGGGCTGCCTCCTCCAGCACAGCCCTTGTGCGCATTCAGTGCTGGAGATAAAAAGCTTCTTTGGACTTTTGAAGCACAGGCATATTTCCTCCACGCACAATAAATCTTGTCCTCACGTAGGAAAAAAAAAACCTGTTTATTGGAAGGCAACAAGTATGCACAAGATGGTCACTGACTCGGGTGAAAAGTGGAAGGACAGGGACAGATTTTGCAAGAGGGGGCCTAAAGTTTCACATCTATGGTTAGATCATTCTACAACAGTTGCTACCTCACCATATCAAAGTGGGTGGTTGTGGGGGGGCAGGGAGGTGGTCTCTGGGCCCCCTGCTGGGGTTACACAAGAATGATGCCCTAGAAAAGCAGAGGGGGAGGATGGGGAGGAAGGTGGTGCTGACAGAATGCCAGTCCAGTCTACAGCACACCTTTTAATTCTTATCTCAAGGATATATACAAAAATAGAAAAGGCCTAAAGAATTTCTCATTACAAAGCTCTCAACGTCTCGGGCGGCCAACCCTCTGTCCAGGGTGGGTCTGTGCTGTCAGCAGGGAGGTGCCGTGGGGCTCGGAGGAGGTACACTGGAGTCTTGACTCGCTTGTCTGGGAGGCGGCCGCTGGGCTCTGGCTTCCTCCGCTTTGAGCAGCATTAGCCTTGGGGAGATAAGGGTTAAAACTTAAAACCTGGACAGTAGCACCCCTCCCTCTCCCTACTTTACACACAAGGGGTGCAGTGGCCACAGGAGAGACCAAAAAAATGCGTTACAGGATCCTTCACTAGGCAACTTAATAACTGCAAGCCTGGTTCTGTAAAAATACTACTAAAACAGAAACAAAAAGCACTGGGAAAAAAAGTCAAAGTCGTTCCTTTGGGTCTTCCTATAACTTTGCAAGACTTACTCAGTGGTAAACAGGCAGTATTTCCAAAATTTAAAATCAAGGAATTTCTAAAAAATGGCAAACCAGCCCTAGCTCCCAATTATAGAACTTGAAAGAAGGGGTGTGGCAGAAAATGGCAGAATTCTTTTGCAAATAGGAAAATGGCAGTATTACGTAAATGATTTTGCTGGGACACGGGGGATCTGGACTGAAGTCCCGAGAGCCATGGCAGTTACTGACTTTGGGCAAGTCACTCCCTGCCTCCAAGCCAGATCCACCTTACAGGGTTGTAGTTAGAACAAAGCGGGAAGGAGGAGAGGCCTATTTGTCACTCTAAACTAAACTCACTGGAATTTAGAGGAAGGCCGGTGAAGCCTAAGAGTGAGGCCTTTGAGGGGAACTTTCCTCTTCAAATACATGCGGGTTTCTGTTGTACTGCATTTTACAGAACCAGGCCTATCAAGACGGTTTTTAATTGTTGTTGAGGTACAACTAAATGAAACAAATAACTTACATGATAAAGGATCCTGCACAGAGTTCATAGCCCCCAGGTTGCTGTGGGTCAACACATCAGCACCCAAAAGCCACCCCATTCCTCCCACTCCCGCCCCTGCCCAGGGACAGGCAGCACCAACCAGCTACTTACTTTCATCTCTGGCCTTCATGCGAGCAATAAAGGAATAGCTTTTGTTCCTCCGGTAATTCTCATAGGGGTCGTCCAGGGCTACCCCCACACCCTTGTACTGATCCCACTTGTCCCGGATATCCCCTCCCTTAATGGGGTCCTGGATCCCTTGTTCTTTGGCCCCCAGGCCTCCAGATCCACTCCACCCTGGAAAGGGCAGAATGGAACAGTCAGTGGGGCAGAAGGAACATCACCAGCAGGGACCCCCCCGTATGTCCCAGCAAAAAGGGGGGCAGGAGAAACCCAATGGGGGGCCTCCCTTGCTGGATCATTGTTGTGGCAAAACAATGCAAATGCTGAGGGGGAGGTGGAAGGGGGGCCTTATTCCTCCACATAGTCGTGTGCTTAAGAACCACAGGGTGCTGCTCTCCCATACACACACACACAGACCCAGAGATAGAGCCTCCCTCCATTCTTTATTACGCAGGATAGAGATAATTATGAAATCTCACATACACACAACCTGGGTCACCACCATCTAGCCCCTGGGAAATTGCAGAACTGCACCTCAGGACAGAGGCACATTCTGGGTCCCAGATCGGGTCAAGCTAAACCCTGACTCTGCACTCAATGGAAAGAGACAGAGAAATGATGCCCAGCCCCACCATGCCCCCTCCTGTCACAGACCATCCTGCCTGGGCAGGCCAAGGCCGCTCCTCTCTCCCTGCCTTGAAGAGATCTGGGACCTCTTACCCATCTTGACCAGCATCTGGTGCCCCTTGTTCTCCTCTCCCAGCCGGGATTCTGGAACAGCAGGCCCTGAGCTGGAGCCCAACCCGGCTGCAGAGCTGCAGAGGGAAGGAGAGGGCAGCATTCAGCGCAAAGGGTCTCTGCCGTGGCCTTGGGTGGGACTGCCCCCACAGGCCGTGGTTCAACAGGAACAGCCACATCCCCAAGGAGGCTGAGAGAGGCCTCGCCAGTTGGCCTGCCGCCTCTGTGCCCTCCCCATCACCGGGCACAACTTACGGAGGTGTTTGACTGCGCGATCGGGATCGGCGGCGTCTTCCGGGAGAGTAGGATTTGGACCGGGACCGGGAGCGGGAGCGGCTTCGAGAAGAGCGCGATCGGCTTCTGCTCCTGGAAAAGAAGCGGGCAGGGTCATATAGTTTCCCTCCTCCCAACACTGAGTGTCTCCCCATCCTGGCAAGAGCATGAAGGCGCCCTGGGAAAGAGCTGCCCTGAGGGGGAGCAACGCAGGAGAGCCCCCCTCCCTTCTCTTTACCTGGATTGCGACCGGGAGTAGGACCGTGACCGGGAGTGCGATCGAGAGCGAGACCTCGAGTAAGAGCCGGAGGACTTCGAAGACCGTGAATTGGAGCGGGAGGAAGACCGACCGCGGCTTTTCGAGCGGCTGCGGGACTGCGAGGGGCCACTGAGTTGGGAGGAGGATAGAGAAGGGGGTCAAGGTCTCCCCTGAAAGGCAGCTGAAAGGTCATCAAACATCGGTAGAGGGTGTGCGGGGTTGTTGCAAAGGTTTCTGGGGCCCCAGGGAAACAGAACCACCAGACAGGGAGGAGAGTCAGCAGGTCACGAAGCGCCTGTTGCCCTTCGCCAGCCACGGCAGCTATTCAGCGATGGAGTTCTCCCAGTTCTCAGGAGGCCGCAGGGCAGGAGGAGTTTGGCCCTGCGCTTCACTCGTGGTGCTCCGAATGTTCCCCAGAGCAGCAAAATGTGCAGAGATGCCTACCTGTTCCTTTTCTCTTGCCCTTTACGCCGCCGGGCACGCATCTTGGCTCTGAAGAACTCGTACAGACCATTCTGCTCCCAGCCCTCACTGGAACGAGGAGCCAAAGAGGGGAGAAGGAAGGAAGAAGAGTCAGCCCTTGTCTCTTCTGGGGAGACACGGCAGCTGCCCTGGGGGCCAAGGGGCCAAAAGTCCTCAGGGTGAGAAAGGAGAGCTTGCGTGAGCACAGGCAAGGTGGAAGCCCTTGATTCTGGCTCAGAAGCTGACCCTCACCTGTTCCTGGGTCTGTCGTGGGAGGGAGGGCTGTAAAAGGCTTCCACGGCCGCTAGTAGCCTCTCGCTGGGGAGCATGGGGGGCGGCAGACGGATGTCCTTGGGGTCCAAAGGCTTGTACTCGTGATCCTCCATCTGGGAAGAAGAAAAGGGGACAAGTTGTAGCAAGAGAAGTCACCTTCTGGCAAACAGGAGCCTGGTGGGTGCGGTTCCCACTGGGTCCCCAGCCCAAAAAGCCCTGCCTCCTCCAGCCGCCCAGAAGGAACACACCAAAGCCCCCAGGGGGCGTCTCTTCAGCTTGCTCCCCATAAGGAGCCACCTACCTTGACCAGGGGAGCCATGAGGCCAGCTGGGAGGTCAAAGTACGGAACGTTAGGCACCAGGCTGGAGTCGTCGTGGTTGACGTGAGGGGGGCCCTGCCGGCGCATGTGAGGAGGCTGCCCGTTAAACCCATGGGGAGGGGGTCCAAAGTCGGGGTGCTGCGGCCCACCCCACGGAGGGTGCTCGCTGATTCCAGGGTGCGGCATGCGGTGCCCAGGGTGGTGGTGAGGAGGACCGATCTCTGGAAGTGGAAAAGGGGAGCATTTGGGTCAAGGCTTCAGAAGCCAGATTTTTGAGAGCCCCCCTCCCCCTGGGCTTTCCCCCCAGTTACTCACCCTGAGGGAAGTCGCCCTGGGGATAATCGAAGCGGTGGGGGTAAGGGGGCCGCTCAAAGGGGTGCCGGGGGGAAGTCGTCCTGCATGAACCGAGGCGGGAAACGGTTGAAGTTGTGGGGATGTGGCGGCTGGTTGAACTGGGGGTGCTGCTGGTGAGGGGGGAAGGGCCCCCGGAAGTGGGGCGGGCGCTGCATGCGGAAGGGGGGCTCCCTCTGGCCCCCGCCCCATGGCGGCTGCTCATGCTGGTTGTTCCAGGGGGCCTCGAACTGGTTGTTCCAGGCGGGTTCTGGCTGGTTGTTCCAGGGGGCGTCGCGCTGGTTGTTCCAGCCAGGCTCCCGCTGCTCGCTCCACATCCCCTCATGGTTGCTGTTCCAAGGGGGGCAGTGCGGGGGGCCCTGATGGTGAGGGAATGGCGGCTGGTCGGGCGGCTGTGGGGGGAACAGGAGAAGAACAGGCAGAGTGAGTCCCGGGGCAGGCAGAGGAGGGCCATCAAAGGGGACTCACCCAACCCCCCAGTCTGCACCCTCTACCTGCTGTTGGCCCCACGGGGTGACGGGGTGGTCAAACCAGGGTGGCTTGTTGGGCGGAAGATGCTCGTGAGGCCCACGAGGTCCAGGCATGGCAGGATCAGTGCCCCCAGTCCCAGTAGCTTCGTACTCGGGGGTGCCTGCGAGGGGCAGCTGAGCCTTTCCCTCCTCTGAGAAATAGGTGGGCGGGAGAGGAAAGCAGAGTCAATGGTCAGTGCTCCTGCTTCAGCCAGGGCTGCCCTACTGGCAGCCCCCTTGCAAGCCCACTTGCAAGCTTGGCTTCTTCTAGCCCTGCCTGAGCCACAGAGCGCCCCCTCCGCCGGCTCTTCCCACCCCACCCACCCTCCCTGCAGGACGTCAGACGGACAGCCCTACCTGCTTGCGTGATGGGAGCGGACGGGGGCGGTGCTGCCGGGGCTGGAGGTGGGGCCGGTTTCACTTCACTTTCCAGAGCTGTGATTTGCTGCTGCTGCTGCTGCTGCTGCTGCTGCTGCTGCTGCGTGAGGCTGCTGACAAACTCCTCATGCTGCGTCTTCAGGGTCTGAATCTGCTGCTGGAAGGCGACCTGCACAGGTTGCACCACGCTGGCATACTCCGTGATCAAGGTGGCCTGTAGGCAAGGAGAAGAGTTGCTCTGGGGCCTGGCCAGTGTCTCCAAAGGCCAAGGGCCACAAAGACTCCAAGGCTGTTTGGGCTCTGACTTTGCCCAGTCTGGCTCCTACCCTCGGCCCGGACGCCGCAAGGAAACTCAGGGAACCAGACCGTGCACCTTCTACCTATTCTGTAGCTGCTCCTCTGGAGAGAAAAGCAGGATATAAATAAGCGTAACAACAATAGTAATATCCTTGCATGTTTCAGCAAATGTCTGAGGCAGCACAGTTCAACCTCGGCAGGTGGAGCTTGGCAAAGGCCCTCTCCTGCCCACCCTCCTCCCTGCAGTAACTTTTCCAAGCAGGCACTGGCTCCTAGTTCATTCTTGCTTTCTCCTTCTGCCCTTGGCAAGCGGGTCCCAGGGCTTCTTTTTAACACAACTGATCCCCAGCCAGACCCACATTCACAGTGAATGTCCTGAGAAACACTGACCAGGGGTGGGGTGGGGAGCTGCAAGTAATGGAAGCCCTGGGGGAAGGGTGTTGGAAGGATGGGGGTGGACTTTTCCTGTTGGTTGGTTGGCTGGCTGGCTGGCTCCCTTTCCTCTCGCCAGAGGGCGTCCAGACAAGGAAGTCCTTACCTGGTATTGGCCAAGTCCAAGTGCTGGGCTCTGCAGCTGCTGGATGATGGATTCGTCAAAATAGCCGTTTTTCTCCCACAGCTGAAGGAGCTGTGGGAAATCAAGAAGGAAAGGCAGGCGGTTACTGGGCTGGCTGTGGGATCCAGCCATGCTCGTGAGGGCCTCTGAAGCCAAACTATGGCTGCCTACCCTGGCAATCTTCTGCTGCTTGTCCTCCTCCACGGCCAGGAAACTGGTGCAGTAAATGGGCACGACCACTTTCTGCAGGGCAGCCAGGAGATCCCGCTGCTGCTTCCGCTGGCTGAGAGGAAGGGAAGAAACAGAGGAAAGGAGGTCAGGACACCACCAAGGGAGTAAAGGAAAGAGCGTGCCAGCCCCCCAGCCAAGCCTGCCAGCTGCTCTTAGTGGGCTCTTCCCCAGGACCCCTTGCAGAAGACACCTGCAGAGCCCCTCCTGGCCCCTGCCTCTCTTTCCTTCCAGACAAAGTTGCTTTTTCTCATTCCAGGCCTGTCCAAAACACTGCAGAAGCAGTTTTTAACACAGGCCTTTCATCCTCGGGGCTATTCTTCTAGGCTCACTGGGCTCAACTGGGCTTCTGCAATGTTTGCGTGGGATTACTGTTTGCGCTTAACTGGTTAAATGAGAGCTAACTCTCAAGAGGTGCCAACTCTGAACTGCTTAAAAATTAGGGATTTCTAAAGCCTTTCATCCAAGGCAGGAAAGCATACGAGTTCAACGTAGCAAACGTGGCTCTCTTCCAGCCCAACATCTGTCCTCCCAAGAACCATGCAAGGCCACCCGGCTCTGTGTGCACTCTAACCACTAGGACCCATGGCAATCCTGCCCCATCTGGTTTCTCAGTGTTCCTTCCTATGCCCTGGGAACGCCCGGCCAACAGGCTCAGCCCCCGTCCTCACCAGTGGTGGAGGACATCGTTGATCAGGTAGATCAAATGCAGCCTCAGCTCAAAATGGGCTCCCTCGGCTGTGATACGGTTGCGCAGGTGCCCTGCCATCAGCTCGCAGTGCTGGGGAGACTTGGCGTTGCTGAACATCCAGTTCTTGCCAGCCTGAGGACACAAAAACACAACAGGTTCAGGGGAGGTTTTCTTGCCAGTTGGAAACCTACGTGTACAAATCAACTGAGCCAGAGAGCAGCAAAGCACTAAGCCAGAATGAGGCGAGCCCCAGACTCACCTGGACAGGGGCACAACTCAGTGGTACAGCCCTCGCTTGGCATGAGAGAGGTGTA
The DNA here is from genome assembly GCA_948472985.1 of Iguana delicatissima. Classification (NCBI taxonomy): domain Eukaryota; kingdom Metazoa; phylum Chordata; class Lepidosauria; order Squamata; family Iguanidae; genus Iguana; species Iguana delicatissima. Next base: position 107,868 of record CAOKZL010001825.1, read on the forward strand.
GGTTCAAGCTCCAGTAGAAAGGCCTCTTGTAACAAGAGCCAGTTATTGTCTCTCGCACACAGAGAAGCCACTGCCAGCAAAGTAGGCAACATGGCCCAATGGCCTGGGCTGGAATTTGGCCCTAAGCAACCCGTTGGGATGGGGACGGGGAAAGCAGTGGAGGGTGAGGCACACCTCCTCCCTGGCCTGGAGCCATCCTGGACTTCCTTCACATTCAGAGCGTCCAGCTTCTTTTCCTCTTTGCATCAGTTTGCCAGAAATCGGAAAGCAACTTTTAAAAAGTAATTCCATGTTTTCTGTCAAGGTTTCTCTTTTTTCTCTTAAGGAGATCATACCCATCATTTTACTTTAAAAAATAACAATTATTTCTTTTTAAAAAGTACAACAGAAAAGCATAACACTGTAAAAATTCTAACCAAAACATCCCTGAAATGCCTATGAAAGCCCTTAAACTTAATTTTAAGAAGTAACTGAAACTACCCCTAATTTCACCTGCACCGCTTCTAAAAGGCAGCTTTGTTAAGCCTTGTGAAAGCACACTCACGCCCTCCCCTGGCTCCTGGCTCCCCTCCCTGCTTGGGGAATCTTCTGACAGGCTTTCCTTACCGAGATAGCATCCTTTGTGCATGTGTCAATGATGGGCTGCAGCAAGTTATCGAACTCATTCATGTCCAGTTGGGTCTCCTCCAAGACTTTCTGCATTTGCTGTTCGATGGCCACTGTGATGGCAGCAGTAATTTGCTCCTGAGGAAAGAGCCCCCCAGTCAAAACATGGGATGCAGATCAGAGCTGAGGCCTCAAACCTCCTCCCATCCCACGCTCTGCCCACTGAAACCTCCTGGAGACCTCCAGACACCCTCCACCAGTGATGGTTCTATTTACAGGCCACCACTAGGACCTCCCACGGCTTGAGGGAAGCAGCCCGGTGCTGCTCTAGCTCAAACTGAGGGAGGAAAGAACCTCCTTTCTCAACAGGCTGCCCTTCTCAAACCAAACTGGCTTCTGGGCCCATAATGCTGCTTACCAGGTGGGAACCAGGCCCCCTCCTCACCTGTCTGAGGGCCAGAAGGTGCTGCTCCTGCTGCTGGAGGTTCCACTGGCTTTGTTGGATCAGCTCCTCCATGGAGGGGGTCCCCTGAGATGTGGCGATCGGGGTGGGAGTGGGTGCCAATGGGGCCTGTGGCATCGCCGGGATCTGTGGGGCAGCCTCGATGTCTTGACTCTGCTTGCACAACACTGGGGGGGAAGGGTTGGGAATAAACAGGCGGAAGCGCTGAGGAAGCTGGCCGGTTCACACAGACACACATCCTCAAAGCCAAACTTTCTGTCAGTTCTGGATACCTGGCGGCCCCCCAGAGGCTGCTGGGTCGGAAGAGTCAGCTGCCCCAAAGCAGGTATGAGGGGGAGCTCCCAGGAGACACAAGCGGTCTCCCAAGTTTCTGGAAAGGGAGCCAAAGGCCATTTCCACACTACACTGTTATAGTGCTACTATTCCACTTTCAACATCCTGTGGAATTCTGGGGTTTGTAGTTTCCTGAGGCCAAAGAACAATAATAGTGGTATAACAGCATAGGGCAGAAATGGCCAAAGGCCCACCTGCCTCACCGCTCCAGGCCCAGGGGATTCCTTGCCAGGTGAGCTGATGCAAAACAAAAGCAAGCCTTTCAACCCGAGTATAAATGGGGCAAAGGCAGCCCTGCAGCCAGCCAAAATGAGGGCGTCCAAAGATCTCTTCCTGATCAGTTTTCAAACTGTGCAGGAAGAAAAATGAAGAGGCTTCATCTGCAACAATACACAAGCCCAGGAGGGGCTCTGCAGAGGGACCCAATAGACACCTGATTCTCTTCCTGCTTGGACAGCAAAGCCCTCTTGAACTCTACAGGTCTCCTGGGAAGGAGGCAGCAGCCTCCACCCCCCATCAATTCATCCCCCACACTCTTGGAAGCTTGAAAAGAGGCCATTTCCACACTAGTGCTATTATTCCTCAGACTGCCTGAAATCAATTGCTCTAAGAAGCACAGTGGATGGTATCAGGAGGAAGAGGGAAGCAATGCAGCGAAGAACCTCAGGCGAGAAGAAAAGAAAATACCCACCTTGGTTCAAATGCCTTTCTCCAGCATTGACACAATGGGACAGAGAACAGGGGCCCACCCTGCATTGCTGATACACGGCTTATTGAGATTGGTATGTTTTAGAGATTCGACAGCAAAGATTCTCAATCTTTGGCTCTCTGACCTCAGTTCCCAGAATCCCCAGTTACTTGCCAGACTGGAGACTTCTGGAAGCTGAAGTCCAAGAGCACCCAAAGGCTGCAACTGCTGCCACCCTGGAGGATCACTACATTTTCTTCCGCCTACCACCCTCCCTTTGGGACTCACGCTGTTGCTGTTCCAGGGCCAACTTATACTTGTAGTAACCGTAGAAGTCGCCCCCAAAGAGGAATGAGAACTTGGGGTTCTCCTTCTGCTTCTCCATCGTCATCTTCTCAAACTCCGGGCCGTTCCGTGCCACAAACTGGGCCAGCTTGTCGATAACGTTGCGCAGCTCCTGGTCTGATGAGGGAAGAGCCAAGACAAAGCACATGGTTCATTTCAGAAGTTCCCTCCCACTAGTCAGTGGAACAAAACACGCCCAGCATTAAGGGTAGTACAACTGTGTACGGTCCTGCATCTTCAGCCACCCTATAAGTGACCTCTGTAAGTTAATTATACCCTGCACAATGATCTCTGGAACCATAACTGCTCCTTACTTTATGCTGTGCGTCTCCAAACCCCAGGTTTCAGAGTAAAGAAGAGAGCAGCCATCACTAAAAACTGACCTAAAATCCCAATTAGGTCTTTTGGCATGCTCATCAAATTTGCAGATGACACCAAATTGGGAGGGTTGCTAATACACCAGAGCACAGGATCAAAATTCAAAATGACCTGGATAGATTGGAGAGCTGGGCCAAGGCTAACAAAATCAAATTCACCAGAGAGAAGTATAAGGTCCTACACTTGTGTAGAAAAAATGGAATACAAAAATATAGGATGGGGGACACGTGGCTGGATAGCAGTACGTGTGAAAGGGATCTAGGAGTCTTCATAGACCACAAGCTGAACATGAGCCCGCTGTGTGATGCGGCGGCCAAGAAAGCCAATGCAATTCTCGGCTGCATTAATAGGAGTATGGTGTCTAGATCAAGGGAGGTACTGGTACCACTCTACTCTGCTTTGGTTAGACCTCATCTTGAATACTGTGTCCAGTTCTAGGCACCCTAATTCAAGAAGGACCTGGTCAAGCTGGAGCAAGTCAAGAGGAGGGCAACCAAAATGGTGACGGGCCTGGAAGTCATGCCCTATCCTATGAGGATAGACTTAGAGAGCTGGGTATGTTTAATCTGCAGAAGAGAAGGTGAAGAGGGGACATGATAGCCATGCTTAAATATCTGAAGGGATGCCATATAGAGGAAGGAGAGGGCCTGTTTTCTGCTCCTCCAGAGACGAGGACAAGAAGCAATGGATTCAACCTGCAGGAAAGGAGATTCCACCTGAACCTCAAGAAAAACTTCCTGTCCGGCAGTGGAATCTGCCGCCTCAGAGTGTAGTGGAGTCTCCTTCTTTGGAGGTTTTTAAGCAGAGACTAGATGGCCATCTGTTGGGAGTACTTTGAGGGTGTTCCTGCATGGCAGGGGGTTGGACTGGATGGCCCCTGGGGTCTCTTCCAACTCTACATTTCTATGATTCTATGATTTGCAGAGTTCTTTACGGCCTCAGAAACCCCAGGAGCGAGCTCCCCCTCTAGCAAAGGAGGTTGCCTCACACCATCAAGCCCGCTCCCCAAGGAGGAGCCCTCTCCCAGCAACAGCGTTCCCAACCCTGAGTGGAGATGGGGGCAACTGAACTGGGGGTGTTCTGCAGGCAAAGCAGGGGCTCACCCACTGCAGCCCCTCTGCCGGCCCCATGAAGTTGCAAGGGGGCTGCCGTACATGTTGCCACTCACTTCAGATCTCCCTCCCTGGCCACTGCCACACGGGACCTGCTGCAAAGGCCATTTCTGCACCAGACTGTTATGGTGCTATTATTCCACTTTCAACATCCTATGGAGTCCTGGAGTTTGCAGTTTAGGGAGGGGCCTGTGGATTCCTTAGGATTCCACAGAATATTGAAAGTGGAATAACAGCACTATTAACAGGGCAGTGTGGAAATGTCCAAAAACTGGTGGGTGGGAGTAGTGCATTATTTAGTGCTGTAATGGAGAAAATACAGCAGCTTATGCAGCTAAGCTTACACTAGACCCATTGCTAACATCCCAAAAGTCCAAAGGGTCACTTTGTAGACTTGAAGGCCAACCGGCACTAGGAGCGGCAAAGGAGAAAGAAGCTAAGTGTGAGGAACTCTCCTCCGGCTGCAGCAGGTTGAGGCTGCCTGCTTGGGATCCTCTGCCTCCAGAGTCTGTGGCAAAGGGCTTTGGTCAAAACAACGTGGGTGCATGGAAGTTGGTGGCCAAAGGGGTGGCACAACCAGGCAGACAAGACTGGAAGATGGGCAAAGCGTGGCCCTCCGGGTGCTGCAGGATCCCATCATTCTTTGCAGTGGATATGGGATGGTGGGAGTTGCAGCACAAGGCCTGGAGGGCCCTCCCCCAGCTCCTCGGCCTTTTTGGAAAGAGGCCACTTCCCCAAACTCCTTGGTCTCGGCTCAGCCTCTCCCTCATAGAATCCGAGAGTCGGAAGAGACCCCAGGGGCCCTCCAGTCCAACCCCCTTCTGCCATGCAGGAACATAAACTCAAAGCACCCCCAGCAAATGGCGACCCAGCCTCTGCTTAAAAACCTCCAAAGAAGGGAAGAGACTCCACCGCACTCCATGGAGGCAGCAGATTCCATTGCTGAACGGCTCTGACTGTCCAGAAGTTCTTCCTCAGGTTTAGATGGAATCTCCTTCCCTGTAGTTTGAATCCATTGCTGCGTGTCCTAGTCTCCAGCGTAGCAGAAAATGCGCTTGCCCCATCCTCAGTATGACGTCCCTTCAGCTATCTGAACGGGGCTATGAAGTCTCCTTCCCTTTCCCCCTCTTTCTGTTAGGCTAAACACCCCCGGCTCCCTCAGCCCCTTCCTCCTAGGGCTTCCTGGCTTCCAGGCCCTCCACCGTTCCGGTCGCCCTCCTCGTGGCCACGGGCAACGCCGTCCCTCGGGCGCGAGATCGCCGAGGGGCCACAACTGCGCCCTAACCGCCCAGCCCCGGAGGGGGAGAGGGCGGGCGGGAGTCTTTTGGGGGCTGCCGGCCCTTTTCAGCGCCCCCTTAAGCCCGTGCGTCCCCCGCCTTTTCCTCGTCGCCCAAAAGAGCCCCTGCCCATGTGCAGAGCGCTTTCGCTGGGCCCACTCGCACGGCCCCTCTGAGCATGTGTAGAGTTATTCTCCTCCTCCTCCGAAGCCAGAGAGAAATGACGGCTCCCGTCAATTAATTATCACCCCGGCGGGCATGAGGACGGCACCAGGCGGGCTCACCTTCTGGGGGCGGCGGCGGGGGCGGCGGCAGGGGGTGCGGCGGCATCTCCATGGCGGCGGAAGCGGCGGAGGGACACCGACGGGAAACCCAGCCTCGCCTCCGCGCCGCGCTAGGCCCCGCCGGTCGTAAAGAAGTCCCGTTCGCGACGCTGTGGCGACGCCTCCGGCGCGCTTGACGACCGCGCCGTCGCCCTGGAAACCGCCCGTCTCACGTAGCGCGCGTGCGCACTGGCGGCAGGGTGGTGGGAAGCCCCGCCCATCAGGAGGCAGAGGCGGCGGCAAAAGGGCTCACGGGATCGCGGAATGAACGTGTCGACGGGCGTGTCGATTCATTTTCCGCACTGGGGCCAAATACCGGCGGCCAGGGGCAGGTTTCCCGTTCTTCTCGGACTACAGGTCTGAGGACGCACGCTGCCCGGCCGCGGGGACTTCTGGGCGTCCGGTACGCAGGGGTTGGAGCGTCGACGCCGGCAGGGCTTCCGCTGAGGTCCTACCGCCCGCCTTGCCGAGCTGTCAGACCTGCGGGGATCTCCTGGGGCTCCAGGGGGATCTCCTGGGGCGTCACGTGGAAAAACCAGGCGCGGGAAGTCTCAAGGGCCTCGCCGGGATCCCTCTGCGTAGCGTCCCGATCCAGCCCCCGTCAGCCCCCCAGGGCAACGCAGCCAAGGGCCCCCCGAGGCCCCCGCCCGCCCGCCCCAAACCCGAAGCATTTCCAGCCGAGCGCCTTCCAGCTTTGCAGTATCCACCTTTATTTACATCTCCCCATATTTAAAACGCATAATTACAACACACGTGGGCTTTATGCCATATTTAAGTTGGCAAGAAAAAAAATCCTAATTCCTGTAGGGCAAAGTTCCGCTTTTCAAAATAAACTCCACCTTGGGAGAGGAAGAAGGGAGTCCGGACCAAAGCCCGGGCTCCCGCCAGCCAGCCAGCCCTGGCAGGAGCCCTTCGTTCCTCTTCCTCGCTGTCAGTGCTAATCCTGCAGTGCCAGTGGGGAGGGGGACGGCGTGGCACCCAGCCCACAGCCATGCAGCCAACGGTGAAGAATGCTGGGAGCTGCAGTCCAGCAAGCTTCTCTTTAGTACTGAAAGGTGCTTTCCCCCCATTTATTTTAAACAAGTGAATTTCCAGTCACCTCCAGTTCTAGGGTACAGGGGTGCAACCTGTCTCCTAGACATGTTGCTCCCGCCTGCTTTAGGGTCCAGAGCTGGCCTCAGTCCTGAAAAGCCCCTTCACCCAAGATCTATGCAGCTATCGAGAAGCCCCTGCATAGGGGAAATGCTCCCGGTCCAGGCGTCTGCATTCTGAAAAAAGAGGTTCAGCCACAGAAGGCAGCGCAAGACCCAGCGAAAGAGAGAAGCAAGTCCGAATTACTTACAAAATATTTTTTAAAAAATAACCATGTCTGTTGAAGCCACGAACTCAAAGCAGGTCATCATCACTGGGCTTATTCCTACTTGCCTTAAGTTTTAACAACATGCTCAAAGCTGGAAATACAAGAGACACACAGGTCCTCAGGTTATACCCACACATATATGTGCGTGCTTCAGGGCCCCCAGCCCTGCTCAAGCACCAAGTTTTCTTGTCATCTCTCTAGACCCCCTTCAAGGCGAAAAAGAAAGGCCCAGAGTAAAGAGAAGACCAATGGCTCCACTAGCTGTTTTTTCGTTTGGGATTGTGAAATGGCTTCTGATGTTTCTGGGCGGCCAAACAAGCAGCTCACACCCTGGACTGCACCAGCAGGGCGTAACTGCCTCTGCCCCCAGCCAAGCAGTTATCAGCCCCTCTCCCCAGGCAGCCTCTTCCAAGAAAGCAGATGGTTTCCGCTTCCCCCAGAAATGGTTCAGGAGAAAGACGACCCACTGAACATGGCAGAAAGGCCCCCTCAGCCAGGGCACAGGCAATGCCCAGCGGGCACTGAGTCCACCTCTCAACATCAGGCCCATTTTCTTCCGCCACTGGCTCCTTGAAGCCACTGCTTCTCAGCACTGGAACTAGCCAGACCACGGGCATGCTGCTCGCCAGACGTAACCACAAGGCCAGAAGAGAGACTCCTGATCCCCTCTCAACCAGTGGTGGAACTTCACGCTCTTCTCTCTTAAGGCCCCCCCACAGGATGCTAAGATTCCCGTGCTTGGCTTCTTCCTTCCTTTGGCCCGCTTCTTTCTCATTTTACAGCAGCATGTGGATGATGGAAACCACCAGTCAAAGCTGTTGTGGGGCTATGGATATTTGGCTTTGAAGTGTTCTTGTTTTCAGAGAAAGAAAACATTTCAACAAGCATCAATCATTTTCAGCAACCTTCCCCATCTTCTACTGGAGCAAATGCTGAAGGAGAGAGAAGGGGCAGAGAGATCAAAGAGCAGAGGAGGGGGTGGCTGGAAGGGAGAGCCCTGCCCTTTCCCCCTGAATGGGTCTCCTCAGAGGGAAGCAGTGGCCTATCCCTAGCAGGGCACTGGCGCCCTCCAGACTGTCCAGAAGGAGCACCTCTTCCCCCCTGCAGGGAAGAAGGGGGCCTTCTTCATCTGGGCTGGAGGTGCCTTCTCTTCCCCCTCCCCAGGGTCGGAGTTCGCAGGTCTCCCTGCTCCCCTTGGTTCTCTGAGGATGGGAAGGCAGGAAATAACCAAATATGGTAGCTGAAAGATGCTGCCATGTGGGCTGTTCCCAGGCCCTCCCTACTCCCAAAGTCAATCAGGACCAAGACTCATCAGACAAACGAGGCAACCAAGGTCTCTTTGGCTTTTCTCTCCCACCTCCGCTGCCCAAAATCTCACTGCCTGCCTGCCAGCCAAGCCTCCATCCCCAGACCCCAATCTTATCTGGGCAAACCAGCAGTGCGATGAAAGCCCCACAGTGAGCAAAAACACAGATTTAACAATGCAAGAGGAAAGACCAAGCCATTCCCAGAAGTCAGGCAAGTGGGGTGGAAGAGGCACCAGGCAGAGGTAAGGGAAAGAGATAAGAACAAATTTCAAACACTAGTTTCCAAATCTCACATTAAGACAGACGGCAAGTGAGCGCTTTGTGGGGAAACAGGAAATACCCAATACCTAAAGTCCCCCTGGGGGACTTTAATATCATTTGTGGTCTTTGTGACACGAGGCGAGTGATGCTCCAAATAATCTTTTTTTTTTTTTTACATAGGGCCATACTGTCTGTGGAAGAAAAGTCACTAAAATGGTTTCTTAGACATCATGATTAAAACAGGCAGAGAAAAGGCAGGCAGTTAAAACCCATACATAAATCTGCCCCACTGGCAGCAAAATCCCCATGGTACATGATTATTAAAAAAACCCAGACAAACAACAAGCGATTGCCTCTTTACTCGGCCTGAACTGAGCCTGTGTGAAACGCCAGCCTCTTTCATTCCCTCCCGGCAACCCTCTCCGTGCCATGTGCCATAGCAAGAGACAGGCAGCTTCCCCGCTGCTTTCTCTCTCTCTACACACACACACATAAAAAACTGCTCACAAGTGCTACAGAATACAACAAACTACATCTTCTTCCTCACCTCCATTAAAAAAAAAGAAAGAAAAATCTGTTTTGTGTTTCACTTTGAAAGAATCCTTACAGCTCAGTGAAAAAGCAGTAAGGCAGCAAGAATCTGGCCTAAGAAGTGGGAAAGAAGGGAGAGGAAGAAGAGGCAGTGGAGAAGCGGAAATACTGGCCACGTTGTGTTGCCCTGGGCAAACTAACAGGTTTAGGCCACTGGCCCCATCTCAGTGGGGGCTGGAGTTTGGGACCCCTGCCACACAAACAATGGGCTCCACCTCCAGCAGTCGCTCCCCGTGGCCAGCAGGATCCTCTTCTTGAACGGGCTCGCCTTCCCTGGCCGCTCATGGCTCCTTCCAAGAGTCCCAGAAGATGCGCCAGGGCGGGAAGGGGGATGAGGCCTCCTGGGCCAATGCAGTCCGCCCCCCTCCCTAGATATCATAGCGGCTGGAGCTGTACAAGGCCTGGTAGTTCTGTCGGCCATACTGGAAGTGGTCCGCCAGGACACTGCCCCGGCCATGGTGGTGATGGCTAAAGGAGGCCGTGCCGTTTTGCGTTTTATCCAGGGCGTTCCAGCGCTGCTGGTGCTGGTGCTCCAAGCTCGCAAGGTCCCCTGTTGTGAGAGGGAGGAGCTGCTTCTTGGCTTCCTGGTTTGCGTCATACTTGGTCTGCAGGGAAACAGCCATGAAAAACTGTATGTTATCAGCAGGACAACTAACGTGTTTCTGTCACAACAGAGAAATGGGGTACTTCCAGGCCCATAACAAGATCTGCTGAAGCCACTCTTTCCTCCTTCTTGGACAAAAAGAAGCAACTGCGCCACATTTAGGATGGGGAGAACTGAGAGATTTAGGGTAGGGTAGCCCTCGTCTTTGTAAGACAAGGCCAAGCTGTGGCAAAGGCAATGGGGAAGCAGCGGCTTCTTTGGTCACGTTACTTAGATTTCATGATATGGTTTGTAAAAATTGCCAGGCACAACGGATTTCAGTGAATTGCTGTTAGTTGTGAGCCACCGGGGCACAGCTGTCTGTGGGAAGATGGGCTATAAACCAGCTAAGCTAACTACAGCTATGGAAGTCCACAGAAGGGTCTCTTCACCCATGAGCTTCTTGCACCCCCCCCATTTTCCCTACAACTGGAAAACCAACAAAGTCTCCCCACCAGTTTACCACCCCTGAACCTGTCTGATTTCAGAAACTAAGCAGGACCAGGCCTGGTAACTTATGGGGTCTCCAGGAAAGGACAAGAAAGGACAGAGGCAAAGCTGGCAGTCAGAGATGGCAGAACTGAGCACTGTCTCTCCCTGGCACCCCCAACTTACCTTGTTGTACAAGAAGACTCCCAAGATGGCCGTCATCATGCCCAGCACATTGGTGGTGGTGACAGGGTTGCGGAGCATAATCAGGGAAACGGTGATGACAGTGATCCTTTTGGTGGCGTTGGCGACCGAGTAGCTCAACGGACTGATAAGGTTCAGGATGCTGAAGGCTATGACGTTCTGGGCGAAGTTGCAGAAGCCACTGATGGCCAAGAGGAGGAGGGTCCAAGGCCAGTGGGCCATCGAACTCTGGAGGGAGAAGCCGGCGGTTAACAGACAGCATCCGCCAGGCCTCACTTTGAGTGATGAACTTGCTCTCTTGTCTAATTTGGGAAGCGAAGCCTGGTTGCTGATTGGATAGGAGACCCTGAAGAAGGACCTCCGGGCAGGGGAAGGAAGAAAAGCTCCCTCTGGACCGAGAGAAGCCATGGAGAGAGCCATGTTGGCAACACTTGGGGTGGTGACCACAGCCCACCCCAGAGCCTGACTCAGTCTAACGGCGTCTTCAGCATCCCCAGGTAGGGCTGCAAAGGAACTGAAACTCTGTAGAGAGAGGGCGGGAGGGAGGGAGAGGGCCTTTCCACACTATGCTTATAGTGCTATTATTTGACTTTCAACATCCTTGGGGGAATTCTGGGGTTTGTAGTTTCCTGAGGAGGCCAAAGAGCTCTCTGACCGAGAATTCTAAAGGCCCCTCCCTAAACTGCAAGCCACAGGATTCCATAGGATGTTAAAAGTGGAATAACAGCACTGTAACAGGGTAATGCAGAAATGGCCAGAGAGAAAAACAGGACCAAGGCTGTCGGTTGGCAATACTCAGACAGACGGATGGACACACTTGCAGAGGTCTGACTCAAGTCTACACGAAGCTTTTCGGGTTGCTACCAGGAAAAGGAGCCAAAGCTCGGATACAAGGCCTGCCCTCCCTGCCCAACAAGGAATACCACCCTGTACAACTTGGTCCTGATCTCGCTGGGAGAACAATTGTGATATATGGGGGAGAGAGATTTTGCTTGGATATTCTCATCATCATCAAGTTTATTTGTCTGTGGAACAACGTCCATTACAAAATATTACAAAAACACTTCAGGAAAATTATAATAATGCAGCCAACCTGCTTACCAATAAAGAATCAACAAAATGCATAGCCTGAGGATATAGATATTCATAGCCTGAGGAGTTTTCAAAGGGCTTAAATAGTATTGCTTGGTACTAACTTGAAATTAATTAAGTTGCTTACATTAATGAAACATTTTGTTTTATTTCATTCAGCATTGTTTATAAACACAGAGCTGGATTCCACACTCCTGATAGCAACAAGTAATTTTAAAAAACCTTCTCAGGAGAAAACAAAGGCCATTTCCGCACAAGACTGTTATAGCTCTTTGATTCCACTTTCAGCATCCTATGGAATCCTGGGGTTTGCAGTTCCAGGAGGTGCTGGCCGGCCCCTCCCGAAACTGCAAACTCCAGGATTCCATAGGATGTTGAAAGTGGAATCAAAGCGCTATAACAGTATCATGCGGAAATGGCCAAAGATTGACTTCTGAAGGCTCTTCTTGTCTGGGTCTCCTGCACACCTGCTCCTATCCCAAACCCCAAACCCCAATCCCAGATTAGCACCACTGGGTACACAATGCCTGCATGACAATTTCAAGCAGCTGCACAACCGCATCCTATGCTTCTGGCCTCCTGCTCTCTAACTGCCCACAAGTTCTTCTAGAGATGGCATGAACCAGGGCCAGCAATCCAGAAGCAGCAGAGGCAGCAACTGGAGCCTCAGATGGCCTGGGCTCCATTTTGGGAAGAAAGCAACAGTTGCCCCTCCCTCCATGCAGGGTCTCCCCAGACCTACCAAGTCATTCTCTATGAGGAAGGAAGAGAGATCCACCAGGACCCAAGTCGGGATCATAAAGAAGACGGCATGGCAGCCGAGGATGTTCAGCAGCCGGAGGTGGTGGATACGTGAATCTCTCAAGACCTGAAAGAACGGAGTTTTCAGAAAGAGCTGCCCCTCCAAAGACCTCTTTCTTTGCTCTTGCATTTCTTGCCTTAACCTAAAGGCTAGCCAAGCCCTGAGCCTCAGATGCCAAATGCTCTTCTCTCCAGCTCAGAGAAAATGAGCAAAACGAGATGGATGAGTTCACAAGAGCCACACAAAATATCCTGGCATGACTCAGGAATAAGTCTGAAAACCCTACAGTCAGAAGAGTTCGTTTACCTGCTTGTAAGCCTTTAAAATCATAACTGTTTTCAGATGGACTTAAGCTGGTTTTAATGTCTGTTGTGAGCTGTCCCCCGCCCCCCGAGTCCAATGTTGGGAGAATGTGTGTGTTATGTGTGAGCTTCAACTTGCCTGTTGATTTACGGCAACCCCATGAATTTCCTAGGGTTTTCTTGGGCAAGAAATCCTCAGAGGTGGTTTTGCCAGCTCCCTCCTCTGAAACAGAGCCTACGGCACCTAATATTTGTTGGCAGTTTCCCATTCAGTACAAACTAAGGCTGACGCAGCTTAGCTTCTAAGATCAGATGGGATCTGGTGCTTAAAGAGGACGGAGCAGAACAGAAGAGAAAGAAGGAAGAAAGGAAACAGGCAATTTCTCATTTCTTATTATTTATTTTATACACTATTGGCTCTGAATCAAATAATAAGAAATGAGAAATTGCCTCTTTCTTTCTTCTTTGTCTTGCTTCCTCTTTCACCATGTTTTCAATTTCTCTTCTGCCAAATGGTCACCCCCACCATCCCCCTCAGATGAGCCTGGACCCCTCTTTGCTTCTACACCAAGCATGGTTTGTGTCAGCTGAACGGAAAGGGTAAACGTGTGACAGCAAAGACAAAAATTCAAAACCTTGGCATTTACTCCTGTCATAAGCCAAGAGGAGAACATGGCCAAGCAGGACGCACCTTCTTAGAGAAGATATTTTGCAGCGAGAAGCAGAGCGTTGCCGCCAGAGCGCTGACGAGACCCCAGGTGTCGAAGGAGAGTTCGGTGACTGTGGCCAGCAGGACTCCACCAATGATGGGGATGAGGGACAAATACACCTGAGATGGGAAGGAAAGCAGGAGTGAGGCCTCAGCTTCCCAATTCAAGGAGGAGAGAAGGTGTTCCTAGATCTCTCAAACACCCCACCACAACCACCCCACACCAAGGGGTGCCCTCCCACACACCTGGCAGGAAAATCATAAAAAAGTGTGAGAGAAACCAAATCGCTTCCTCCTCCTCCTCTTTTCCTCTTACCTTGGTCGTCTGCTTTTCCTTCATGATGATTCTGGAGAGCAGAACCACCCAGATAGGCATGGTTGCCTTCACTGGAAAGAGAAGAAAGGGAGGAGGATCAGAGTGAGGAGGAGAAGGGCCAAAGGGAAGGTCCAGGGAGGCCGAAGAGGAGAGAACTGAGGGAGAGCCCCTGCAGAAGAGACCACCAGCCTTTGCTCTGAGCAGTTCCTCTCTGCTCTGGTGGGCAGCCACACCAAGCGCCTGACACAGAGCCTTGGCCAAGGGCAGGCCAGGCCTCATCTCTCTTCTGCTGTGCTTGTTTTAGAAACCAGACTCCACCTCCAGATGGACCCGCCTGGAGCACATCTCCCAAGAGAGAAGGAGCTTCTTCAGGGCACCTTCTCTCTCTTGAGAGATGTGCTCCAGGTGGGCTGAAATTCCAGCGCTGGACTATGGCTCTGGAAATCAGGGTTTGAATCCCTGCTCGACCATGGAAACCCCTGGGGTGACCTCAATCAAGTCATATTATCTCAGCCTCAGATAAAGGCGATGGCAGCAAACCCTCTCCGAACCAATCTTGCCGAGAAAGCCCAGAGACAGGGTCACCTGTAAGTCAGAAGGGACCTGAAGGCACACAACCAGCACAACTCTTTCCAGACTCAGGTCTGAGCAGAAGCTGCCAGGTCAACATTCCCCATGGCTACTATGTCTCACAGGGGTCTCCGCCCTGGGCACTCTGCATGTGGCTCAGGGGCACTGCTATCTTGCCGGAAGACTAGCAAGGGCAATCCTTTCTCCTCCATCCAACACAGGAAGAGACTGCTTCTGAGCGTAGCGCAGAGGACAGCCACTCAGGGAAGCATTATTGTGGGGGGGGCGGCTCCCCTGGGCGCAGATCCCCCTTTCCTCGGCCCCCCAACTGGAAGGCAGGAAGATCAGCAGCAGCGCCCTCGCTCTCTGACCCCCCGCCCGGCTAGCGGCGAGCGCTCTGCACATGGCCCGAGGCACCCTCCCCCGCCGCCCAGACACTGCGCGAGCCCCGGAGCCCCTCACCGGTGTGGGCGTAGGAGACGGGCACCCTCCAGAGGGAGACGTGGGCGGAGACGGAGGCCAGGTACTTGCCGAAGGCGAGCGGGAGGATGAGGCGCGGGTACGCGCGCGGGGGCAGCTGGGCGGGGCTGGCGGCGGGGACGCGCCAGGCGCGCAGGAGGGGCGGCAGCAGCACCACCAGCCCCAGCACGTGGCACAGCGAGACCGTCACCGGCCGCGGGAAGGCGCCCAGCAGCACCTTGTTCACCACGTTCCCGCCCGCGCTCAGCGCGTACCACGCCAGGCACAGCACCGGCACCCGCAGCAGCCCGCCCCGCGGCGCGGGGGACGGGGGCGCCGCGAGAGGTGGCGGGCCGCGGGGGGCGCCCCCGGGGGCGGCGGGAGGAGCGTGAACCGGCGGGGGCGGCGCCGCCGCCTTGGCCGCCCCGGACGGCGGGGAGAGCGCCATCCTCGGCCGCGGGCAGACCTCTCCCTCTCTCTGCCTGGCGCCGGACGCGTCACTTCCGGAAGGCGTCCGGAAGTGAAGGCCGGGCCTACGGGAGCCGGGAGCGCGCGCGCCGGCCCCGCCCCCTTTTCTGAAACTGGGGAGAAAGGAGGAGGCCTCGCTCGCTCGCTCGGAATTGTAGAAACGGGGCCGGCTGGCCGGGCGGCGTCTGCCGGGGGAGCTTGGCACAGCGTGGATTACAACCCCCATCATCCTCTGCCCCGCCGTGCCTCGCTGTGGACGAGCGGTCCCATCATCCGCAAGCCCGCACGGCCACCGCGGGACCCCCCGCCCCAGCAGCCCCGAGGAGGGGGGAGGAAGCGAGAGGCCTTGCTAGCAGGCCGCGGGACTGGAGTGCCTCTGAGCATGGGCAGAGTCCTCGCAAAGGAAGGGAGCCGCGAATCCCCCCCCCGTTCAGGGAAGGCCCCTTTGAGGCTTTAAGCTGGGCTTCAGCACCGTTCTGACTGGCTTTTTGAACCCCCAAGGAGAGAAAACGCAAAGGCACCCTCCTTTCTGCCTCCCCCAAAGGTACTCTGCACTCGCACTGACAACGCCCACCCATAAAGACCTTCAGCCGGATCTCAGCAACAAGGCTTGGAAAAGGAAAAAGCCACCTGCCTCTTACGACCTATCAGCCTCAGCCAGCACCGCCAAAGATCCAAGATGATGGGAGCTGGAGTCCCGCAACACCTGGCAGCCCCCGGCCATTTCCACACTAGACTGTTACAGTGCTATTATTCCACTTTCAATATCCTGTGGAATCCTGGTGTTTGCAGTTGAGAGAGGAGCCTCTGATTCCATGGGAGGTTGAAAGTGGAATAATAGCCCGTTAACAGTCTAGTGCGGAAATGCTGCCAGATCCCCATTTCTGTTTTGGGTCAGTGGCTCCCAAACTCTGGTCCTCCAGATGTTTTAGACTTTAGGTCCCAAACGTGCCACAGGGTAGAGCCAAGGCTGGGGAATCCTAAGAGCAGGAGCCCCAAACATCAGTACCTATAACAAAGCCCTGCATGGTTTGGCCCAGGTTATCTGAAGGGTCAGATCTCCCTTTATGCGCCCAGTCGTGCCCTACGGTCATCTCTAGAGAGGTCCTTTGCCCTCGTCACCCTCTCAGGTGCATGACTGGTGGGAGCGAGGGAGGTACGGGGCCTTCTCAGTTGCTGCTCCCAGACTTTGGAACTCCCTCCCCGGAGAGGCCAGGATGGCCCCCTCCTTGCTCTCCTTTCTTCCCTGGGCAGGTCAAAATTTTTGTGCCTTCAGGCTTCCACAAACCGACTAGGCTTGGGCTTTTAATGTTATGCAGCTGTTTTTAAGCTTTGTATAGTTTTTTAATGCATACAGTCGTCCCTCTGCATTGGCTAGTTAGGGCCACAGGACCCCCGTGAAAGTGGAAAAACCATGAATAGGCCCTCCCAAACCATATTTAATACACAAAAAAAGTAGGATCAGCATATTCAACCCACCCTGGATTCCTCTGAGGTGCCAGGATTCCTTCACAAGTCAGAAGTGGGGGGCCAGTGGGGCTTCCAGCCCCCTCCACTGCTGCCCCACACCATTTTTAAGAGGGACTTACAAGCCTCGTTTGCAGTTTCTCAATCTCGCGAGGCTTCTGGCCCCTATTAAAAATGGCACAGGGAGGCAGCATCCGTGAATAAATCTGCAAAAGTGAAACCCGCAAATGTGGAAGCCTGACTATTCATAATGTGTAATGTTTTAAATTTATAAATTATTCTAAATCTTACACTTTTTACAAATGTTTTGCATTGTTTATAGTTTGTATTGTTTTAAATGTCAGCCACCTGGAGTCCCATTAATGGGAGAAAAGTGGGATATAAGTGAATAAAATAGCAACACCAACCAGCATTTGAGAACCACTCTGTCTGATAACGTCTGTACTACATCATAGCAACTGTTGTAGTAGTGGCACCTCCTCTTGGTCTACTAATGGGGTCGGGGACCTCCGGATGTGGTGTTCTCCTAATGCCAGAAGCCAGCATGACCCCTGGCCCTCAGGGATCATGGGAGCTGTAGTTCAAAACACCTGGAGGACCAACTCTTCCCCACCCCTGGACTGCACAACTGGGGGGACCCCAAACCCCATAGGATCAGGGGTTTACTTCCCACTTCTACCTCCCACAGCAGCCTCCCTTGAGCTCTTTTCTCATCTGACCCAAACCTGCTGTCCACCTCTGAAATATTAGAAAATGACAGCGTACCTTGTGCAAATTTTTTTTTTATTTCCACATTTATATCACAATGTGTCCACTGAAAGGACCAATAGCAAAGTTGCTCCCTTCTGCGTCCCAGGAACACAGAAGTCTAGTTACTGTACATTCACTAAGGCTGTTTTTCTGCAAGTCGCTTTTGTGATGGATATCCATAAGGCAAACAATATCTAAAGGAATGGTAACAAGTAGATTTCCAGCATAACAAACAGGCTTCCGTCTCCCCCCCCGCTCCCTTCACAGAACGTTTACAAACTAATAGCACCCTCAGTATGGTTTGGATTTTCCTTTGTTTAAACCAAAAAGAAAACAACAACAAAAAAAGCGACTTTTCCTGCCTTTCTCTACAAAAAATCTGCAGAAATGGAGGATGTGCTCAGGCACTATTCTGCAGCATTTCTTAGACTGAAACTGAAACCATACTAGACCCAACCTGCATCCGATGGTATTTACGGACTCCATACTGAGCCAAAGGTGGGCACCCTCCCGCCTCCCCAGCCACACCATGGGGCACATCAGGAGCAAGCCTCACAGCTCCACCCCGGGCTGGACATGGGGGAGAGTCAGCAAGGGGAGGGGGGACACTTTGGAAGAGAGATGCAATGCAAAAAGAACTAACTACAGTTTTGCACAGTTCATCTCTGAACATCTCATTGCCACATTTTCTGTTTTTAGAAAAAAAAAAGGGAAAGAAAATCAACTCAAGACAAATAAATAGACTCAACTACTCTTGTGTTAATGTTCCACCATTTCCCACCTGTACCTGCCTGCCTTCGGATTCTGGCCTTCATAAACCGCTGGAAAGTTTTCACCTTCTGAAAACTAAACTCCTTTTCAAACAGCTGGCTTGCTAAAGTTTGGAACTCTTCATCAGGGTTGTTGTTTTTAAATCAAAATCTCTTTTTCTATGCCTCCCTTTGCAATTTTGTTAGTAAACTGGTAGCAGCACTTCACAAAGGACTTTTTAACAGTAGAGGAGAAACTGCCAGGGTCCAGCTTGCTCTACTACACACCCTCCTCTCTGGTTGGTGATCTTCCTCCAGCGTGGTTTTGGGGGGCTGGGGGATGGCGGGGGTGGCACAGCCCCTGTTTTACTAAACTGCCAGTGTAGGGGGAAAAAAAGCATCTGGCAAAACTGCTCAGTCCAGGCAGACATAAGGCAGGATATTCAGGCGCCCGTCATCCCCGTGCGGGTCCAGCGATATGCACTGCGTCCAATCATACCAGTTACCCTGTGTGTCGTAGCAACCATTCACGCCCGGCCAGTGGCGGCTGCATATCCTGTCCAGGTCCTCCCGCGTGACCTCCCGCGTCACCCCGGGCAAGTCTGAGGGTTTGCTGTGGGGAGCCAGAACGTGGGTCTTCCGGGCCTCCCTCCTCGTGCTTTCCTCCTGCTTTAAATATTCGGACATGAAGTAATGAGCCCCCGGAGTCTGCACCCCGGAAGAGGAGAGCAAGCTGCTCTGCCTGGTTAAGTAGGACTGAATGATTTCGTTCCGAGACAATTCCTTCCAATTGGTTTGTTCAAAGGGACTGTGGAGCAGGAGGGGCTTTGGCTCTTGCCCGCCAGTGCCTGTCCGGTGTAGTGCCGCCACTGCCGGCAGTTGCGGCTGCCCAGCAAAAGTGGGGATGTCCCCCGCCGCCGCCGCTGCCCCTGGTGCCTGCAAAGAGTCCCTCTGGGCCAAGGGCTTAATCTCGCCCGTCATGGGGTCGAAGGTCAGCCGCCGCTCCTTTTTAACCGCACGGGCTTTACACCACCTTCCAGCACCTGCCCGTCCAGGTTGACCACGTAGTCCTTGGGCCGATACCTTTTCTTCTTCTTCCCATCAGTACTGGAGGCAGCGCTGTCGCTGTCTCCCTTCAGGCCATCTGGCGAGAAGGGCTCCGTCAGGTGGGAGCCCCCTGCCCCGCCACCGGGGAAGCTCCCGGCCCCACTGGGAGGAGCTGGCTCTCAAGGGCGGCCTGTGGTTCCTGGCTCTGCAGGGGTGCCCCCGGCCCCCCCAGCTGAGGTGAGGCAAGCCTCTTTGCGGGTGGTGATCGTGAGGACAAGGGTCCCCCCACTGAGGGGTCGAAAGGAGGGGCCCGCGGAGAGCCTTTGGAGGAGAAGGTGGCATGCTGCCGAGCGAACGTTTCCAGCCGGGTGCTCCGGGGGCTGAAGGAGGAGCAACGGGGACTCCTGGGCTGACCCCCAACCACAGCCTCCTCCACTTTCTCGTATTGCGGCGGGGGTGCCAGGACCACCGTCTTGAGCAGGGAGGGCAGCCCAGAAGGCTTGAGGAGTCCCGGAGAGCTGGTATGAGGCCGGACCGCATTGATGGGGATCTTGCTGGGCTTCTCATTCTCCCCGACCTCAGGCCGGCCACCCTCCAGATCCAGGGGAAAGCCCGCATCCGGAGGGCTGGGGAAACTCTCCGGGCTCCCCCAATTCCATTTGTGGGAGGAGGAGAAGAGTTCTGCAACACTTCATAACTGGCCTTGGAGGCTTTGGGCAGCAAGGACCCCAGGGGACCCTGGAGACCATCCCTGGGCTCTCCTTTCCGCTTCCGGTTCCCTGGCTTCCCTGGAGAGTGCGGCTTCTGGACGTCATTTCTGTTCTTTATGTCTTGAATTGGCTTCGATCCGGCAATGACAGCAGCCCCGGGGGGAGTTTCTACCCGGCAGTTGTGAGCACCCCCGTTGGCCGACCCAGGGGGATTCGGCAGCCCCCTCAAAGCTGCCTCATTCTGTGCAACCGGCTCAATCAGCTTCTGCCAATTCCGCAGCAGTTTCTTGGCACGCTTGGCAAGCTCCTCATTCTCCGTTTTCTTCCTCACATCATTGATCAGCCTCCCCAACCGAGTTTCCTGGGTTTTTTAAACAAAAACAAGAAAGGGAGAGGGAGAGAAAGGGTCATTTTGCAAGATTTCTGACAGAACCACATTGGATCCACTTGCCAAGACCCTGAATCTGTCGAGGCAGTGGATGCCTCTTCACCTGGTCTTTCTGCCCACTCCCCAGCAAATACGTCCTGGGATTGGGCTCTCTGCCAGAGAAATCTGTTCCATCCTACCATCTGGGGCCACCATTAAGGCGCCTCTGCTGCCCTCACCACAGGAGTGGGAAGAAGCATGTTAACTGTGAGTGCCAGTTTAGAAGAAAGGTGGGATATAAATAAAATAAATGAAATAAAATAATTATTCCGAGAACAACTGCAAGAGGAAGGAGCTGTGCGGGCACCTGTGATGAGAGATGGCAAGTTTTCCAGAAAAACAGCCCCTGTCACTTCCTAGGGATCCTTTCTTCACCTCGAAGAATGGGACTGCATAAAGACACAACAAATGAACCCAACGGGCTGCATTCAGTAACGGACAGCCACCGATGCAGGAGCAAAAACTGCCATCAATGAGAGTGTGTAGAAATTCCCCTCCCTTTTGCAGCAGCCTGAGCACCCCAAAAACCTGCTCTGGGGGCTCTATATTCCTCATGGTCCATTTTCAGCCCCAGGGAGGTCTATCAGAGGGAGGATACTGGATACCACCAGGATGGCTTTAGGCCAATACATGTCACGCTGGGCAACTGGAAACCAGGAAATTCCAGACAAGCCTAAAATCAAATTTGTAAGCCAGTTTTTTCAGGGGAGCATCCTTAATGATCCAGGCTACAGTGCTCTAGTTTCCTTCTGAAAATTTACATTTGAAAGAAATGTATGCTATTGTCATGTACTAGGTATATACAATAAATATCTTATGCATTTATTTTAACAATTTTAAAATAAAAATTTCCAAGCAGTTTTTAATTTGATCGAATATAATATTAAGACTACACTAAGTGCACTTGATTTCACTTCCCCTGAAGAGATGTTTAAGGTTAGTTATTAACAAACCCTTAGATATGATACAGCAAACATATCAAGCCAAAATTTTTGAGCTTTATGACTCAGTTTGTATGTCAAGGAAAGTCAGAGATCTGTGGGAACAGCTAAGCAAACTATGGTTCTCCTTTAATTTGTTTATTGTGGCATACAAACCTGGCAGGGGGCTGGCTCTTTAACCTGTCCCCCTGGCCAAGGAAATTAACCCTGAACAAACCCAAAAAGGCAAATCTAATTGATAAACAAGCTACAGACCTCCAGGGTTGTTCAGATGCAGCCACCAAGTATAGTAAGACTATGAGGCCCTTAAGATCTGGAGAAAGAGCCACACATGACTTCGTATGTGGAGCTCAGCTTGCCAACAGGAACACAGAAACGTAATCTCTCTGTCTCCATCTGATGCTGGCGAGGACCGGGGGGCTGCAGGCAGCTTCCACGGAATTCCCCAGCTACTAAGAGGCACAGGATGGGGCCGTTTCACGGCTGTTGCAACCACCGACGCTCCCAGCGTCTCAACACAGCCCAGCAGCCAAGAAGCAGTTCCAAAATCCCAGCCAAGAGAGAGGAAGCGAGGCAACCTTCCTCCCGAGGTTAACATGGCAGGGATAAGTCCAGGGCAGTGAGACAACACGCTTCTGCTTAAAATTACAAAATACTAAGAACATCAAAACAATTTGCCTATGTTTGTGAAGGAAAAGTACTAATGGGCTAAAGCTTCCCTGGTTAATCTTTCTGGTGTTGTCCTTATGCTGGGCTGGTAGAGGTGGACATGACCATCGTGGCTGTAGGATACCAATGCCACTTAGCCACCCTGGCTAAGCAATGCCCAGCACTGTGGAGGAGGACTGAGGACTCTTTGGTTTCCCAGAGCTCCTTGCCATCCAGAGGGCCAAACGAGCCAATTCCCCCCACGCCTTCCTCTGCCTGCCCCTCCTACAGGAGTAAAGCCTTGCTCAGCCACCCAAGCAGCCACCAGGATTGGCTTCTCTACCCCAAACCAGCAAGAAGTCAGATAGCAAGACCAGCAAGAAGTCAAACCAGCCCAGTCAGAGAGAGACAGGCTCTTAGAGTGCTTGTGTCCACTCTGGCAGCCTGCAGAGCTTCACATCCACCTGCAGCAACACTTCTGAGCTGAGGTGCCAGCCATCTTCAACCAAGGAGAGAACGCTTGCAGTGGGAACGCACCTCGAGTGCCTCTTTGGTGATGGGGTATCTCTCCAAGCTGGAGATCACGTCCAGTACCGCCACCATGTTACGTATCTGGAAGTGGAGAAAGGAAGGGAGAATGTTGAGCACCACATCAAGAGAGACGGTAGGGGCTGACATTTCAACTATGCCAACACAATGCACTAACAGTCTTGTCAACAGGTACCTCTAAATCAGGAGTGAGCAACTGTGGCCCTCCAGAACTTTCTGGCCTACAACTCCCATCAGGCCCAGGCAGCACTGTCAGCAGTGAGGGATGATGGGAATTCTAATGCAAAAACTGCTGGAGGGCCTGCTGTAAATCCACAACATGAGATATACCACCAAAATTGATAAAGATGCTCTCACCTACCATTCTCATCCAGAAATCAGACGGCTCCCTCTCACGCAAGAACCAAAGACAGGCATGGCTCAGGTGCTCAGGCCTCTTGCTGTGTGGGCAACATCCCCCCTGAGCTGAGGCCTGCATCCGCTCTGTGCTACAATCCCACCAAAGATGGTTTTACAGTGTCCCCAAAGGCCTCTGAGCGCATGCCCACTAAAGCTTGAAAGTAACCACAGAGCCCATCTCTGGAGATGACCAGGAGCCCTGAAGGAAAGTACCCCTCAACATGACAAAGCCCTCAGCAGCAATATGAGTGATGGACTAGAAAAATCACCTGAGCCTTCTTAAACCTGACCAGCAGTTTAGGTCCTCTTGCGAGTTTTTATGTTACCTTACAGTCAAACTGTGACCTCATTCTTAATACCAGATTCTGAGAACCCTTCTGGGAGCTCTGCCAGAAGGGTGGCCAGCAGGCACTTTCAAACAATAATAAACAAAATACATAAAGCCAGAAGTACAAAGACTGGGATGCCTCTGGCCTCAAGAACCAAGGCGAGGAAGCATGTGCAGCAGAATTACATTCTGTGTCCCCAGTAACACAAACCTGTAGTTTCAGAGGCTTCACAGGTCTCTGTTGACAACAAGGATGGAGAACCTTCAGCTCTCTAAGTGCTTGGGAGTGCCACTACCTGTGACCGGCTGGGGCCTTGGAGAGCTGAAGTCCCAAACAACTGGAAGGCTGCTGGTTTCCCACATCCAAATGGGAGTGAGTACCTTCATCACAAGGAATGCCCACACTGGATACTCCCCAGTACACTTGCAAGCAGGGCCCAGCAAATGCTCTGCCACTGATTTTGACTCTGGTGGGGGGCAAAACTGCTGTGCAGAAGAAGCACCAGAAAAAGCTGGCAACTGAAAAAGCAAATGGAAGAACGTGATTGTCCAATAATTTGCCCACCTTCACGAAGAAAGGGATGCCTGGGCAATCCGAGTGATGGGTGTTTGTGAGGGGGTGGAAAACCAGAGCTAACGCAGCCCCTCAGGCAGCTGGGAAAGCTCAGTTGGGCTTCCCATGGTGCTAAAAGGCTCTTGTGAACCCTTCTTAGCCAGTCCTGCCAGCCTCCTCCTGAGCTTCAGGAAAAAAGAGCTTAGCAAAGTGAGCCATATAAGTGCAGACACCAATATTAGGCCCAACTTTTAAAATATCAGCTTTCTGAGCCTATGGTGCTCAATCCTGTTATTTCTAGACTTCTCTGGCAGGTCAGCATCACTGCCTGCAATTTTTGACAATGCTGCAAAAGACTGTACTCAAAACCTTTCCATGCAGGATCCTTTCGAAGACTTTAACTGCCATGATGCTAAGGTAAGGCAAGAGATATAAAAGAGCAGGTCTATGCCTATGTCATCTGTGCCACCTAGCCTATGTGGGGGCTGCCTAACTTAAACTGTCAAAGAAGGGGAAGGCTGCTGAATTAGGAAAGGTCAGGGTCACATGAGTCAACAAAATGACAAAGCCTCACCTCAAGGCACCTGGAGCCTAAAGCTTACACAGCAGGAGGGACACAAGCTGCAGGTTTAACTCCCCCCAAAAGGCTGCCATGACATTCATATTGCCCAGGTGGAAAATGTTGTGTGAAAGTACAGGCGAGACAAAAGAGGGGAGACGAAAGAGTTAGCAATAAGACTTCCTGACACACATACGTCGTTTGGTGCAAACCTGTCCTTGCCTGCCAGTGTGGCTCGCTTGCTAGTCCCATCATTCCTTGGAGATGCTCCTGGCATCTGTGGCCAACAAGTGGATTGCTCTGCTCCCAGCACCTCAACTCCTTAGTTATGGCATCACCAGTCAGATTTTTGTCCACCCTTAAGAAACAGCAACCCAACCTGTGAGCTTCTCACAGGGAGGGACTCTGATACTGCAGTTGATGTACTCTGAGCACTTAAAAGGTGACATATAAACACAAGAACTATGACTGTTTATTTCTGGAGAAAACAGGGAAGCACTTCAGTAGGCCTAGCCATGGACGGCGCAAGCCCTACAGCCAAGGCATCGATTTAAACAGACAGTTCAACACACACACATACGTGTGCTCCAGGTCTTTAAAGAGAACAAAACCTGGACTGAAACTTGGAAGATCTGACAGGCCCAAATTGTCTGTGGTGTCTTGTTTCCCACACAAGAAGTGTCCAGGATGTGGCTGCTGATGGTAAAAAGGTACAAATACATTTTTTGCAGCAAGATAAAGTGACCACTTCCACGGATGCAGAGCACTGAGAGGAGAGGGGGAATGTGGACTGCATTCATGCATGAGTGCACGTGCGTGCACACACACTACTTTATTCACAGAGGCTCAGAGGCACATTGCTACCCAAGTTTGTGGGTCTTTGCTGCTCCTCTTGATGGCAACCAAGAAGGCCACAAGGCGAGGGTGGGGGGGGTGATTCTTGGTCAGGGTTGCCAGGGGAACGATGCCAGAACCACTGCAACCTCGGCTGTAGAACAGTGACCTTCCAGGGGCTCTTGACAAAAGCCTGCTAGGTCAAAGTAAATTTCCTCCCCTCCATCTTGTCACACTTACCTAATTTTGTGATCAATTTACCACTACTATTCAAGATTCACAGTTTTCTTTGACCTGGGAACTCCCCACATGTGAAGATCCATATATCACACATAGTTCTGTCCATCAAGATCCACCCCAGATCATGGACCCCACCATGCTAATGAAGCTTTGTTTATAGAATGGATCAAGAACCGTGTTGTCACTTGACCCCTTTGCAAGCACCGAAGTCTTGACTTCATCGTGAATGGTAACCTACCCAGCAAAACAAGAAAGATTTTTTGAAGTCATCGGCCCAACCTGCTAACCAGAAAAGCTGCCACTGCTCCAGCATTCAAGTTAACTAAATTCTTTGAACAAAAACGGAGACAGCTTTGGTTGCTGAGGCTTTCAAAGTGTAATACGCAAACAGGAAACCGTTCTTTAGTGCTAACACAGGGGAGCCAAATGCCCAGATCTCCTCCACCTAGATCCAAAAAACCCCCTTCCTCAAATGCCACACAAATCAGGTGAACATCACTTCAGGCCAAGGTTTGCCAAGGCACTGGGAAAAGAGGGAGAATCATATCCCGCGACCTCCTTATGGGTGGAAGAGCTGAGTGGAGGTAGGGGTGTGGGAAGTAGGTGGAGAGGAGAGGAGATGAGATGGAGGAAATTTAGAAAGCAGCAGAGGAATCCTACAAAGTTTGAAAAAGATGGGATCAGACCGAAGAACAAGAGAGGAGTGACTGCTGGTTGAGGGAATGGAGCCAAGGGGGAGGGAAAGAGGAGACCTCCCTCTGGCTGTCCCACAGGGAACGAAGCTGCTCCTAACCCCCGAATCAGGGCCCCCTCTAGCCTTCCCCACCACCCGGTCACAGGGAACACGCAACCGGGACAAAAAGTGGTTGTTGTGAGCAGCACAGCCAAGGAAACAGGAGTCCTGAGGGAGCTCACAGGATACGGAAGAGCTCCTGAAGGTGAGGAACAGAAAGGATGGGAGCACATAGCCCCCCAGGTGCCCACCTTTCCCGGCCCACTGCCTGAGACCCCTCATTGCTCCCGCCTGGAGCCTCATAGCCTGGTGCATGTCACAGACCAGGCCAGAAATGGCAGGGTGGGGGGAAGAGGAGGTAGGTTTGATGGGAGGTTTGATGTGTGTGCATGAAAAGTGGAAGAAGGAGGGAAGCTATGGGCAAAGGAATGAGTAGAGGAAGGCATGTGCTGTACGGGGGAGGAATCAGGGAGGAGGCGGCGGGGGGCCTGGCGAATGGGCCTTGCCTGGTGTGAGCCTGGGGGGAAAGAACTGTTGTGGGTGAGTAGGAGGCACCCTCTTTTCCTTCTTCGCAGGGACAGAAGGAAGGGGGCCCGGGGCAGGGAAAAGGGAGGCCTCCCGGGGAGCTGCTCTCCCTCCTTCCAAAGGGGGAGACGGGAAGGAACCGAGGAGGAGAAGGTGGCAGGAGGGACGGAGGGGGACTGGGCCACGGGTTCCCGAACCCCCATTTCTCTAGCACAAGGTTCGTTTCCCCGGTAGGAGGCCGGGCGGGGGGGCTGACAGAAAGGACGGGGGAGGGGGAGAAAGCGAGCCCGCAAACCAGGAAGAGCGGGGAGAAACCCGCGGGCGAGGCCGGGGAGACCAGGCGGAGGAAGCCCCAAGGGAAGCTGGTCCTGGGGGACCCGTTCTGGCCCCACAGGGTCCCCATTCTCCGCCCCCCTCCCCGCCGACCTCGCGCCCACTGCGACTCCCATCATCCCCCCCGTACTCACGTTGCTGTTGGGGTCGATGGCCTGCAGCAGCCGGTCCCTGATCTGCTGCGGGGACGGTCCCGGAGCCGCTGTCATTGCCTCCCTGGGCGGGGAGGACGACGACGACGACGACGAGGCGGAGGCGGAGGAGGCGGCGGCGGAGCGGCGGCGGCAGCCCCGGGCTCGGCGGAGGGGCGAGGCGGACGAGGGGGGCCCTGCCGCCCGGCCTCTCCTCTCCCTCCCTCCCTGCCCCGCGGCCTCACTCGCCGGCCTCGCCGCGGGGTACCCGGAGCCGCATGTTCCGCCGCCCCCGCCGGGCCGAACCGGAGCGGGGTCGCTGAGTGGGCGGGCGGGCGGGCGGGCGGCGCCGGGGACCCGGCTAAAGGCGCGCGCGCGCGCTCCCTCCCTCGGCCCGGCGGGGCCTCGGCCGGCGCGGGACCGGGGCGGCGGATCCTTCTCCGCTTCGCGCGGCTCCCAACCGAGGCGGCGGCGGCGGCGGCGGCGGAGGCCGAGCTCTCAACTGTGGGCAGGAGCCAGCCCCGCGCGGTGCACCCTGGGACACGCCCGACGCTGCACGGCGGGAGGGCGGGCAGGCGACGTTGCGACGCTCCTCGAGCGACGCGTCTGTGACGTCACGGCGCGACGCTTCCCATGGGCGCTGCGAGGCGACCCCAGGCCGGAAGTGGCGCTAAAACGCTTCTCCCGGCCCCCTTCCCTCCCTCACGCTTCGAAGGGGGGGTGAAAGGGGAAGTAGGAAAAGGCGGGAAAAAAAGGAGGAGGCGTGATTATCTGTCAGCCTCCGTTGGCCTCAGTTTTACAGTCCCGCTTTTTGGGAAATAATTGGATTTCATAAGAAATATTGAATCTTTTTAATATGTGAACTTTTTTTAAAACAAATACTCTTCAATAAAAGACTTTATCACCATTTCCCGTATGTGTCATCCATTTCCCAAATCTTACCACCATTCCTCAAATCTGTCGTCTCTTTATTGCCTTACTTGGTAGCTAAATAAAGAAACCTGGCATTGGCAAAAGGATATAGAATATATGTATATATAAAGCACACACATACGTATACACACGCACGCATATATTTATACATACACATAACCCATGTATATGTTACTTAGAAGTATGGGGGAATTAAGTGTATATAAATATATACACTTATACATACACATTCATATACGTGTGCGTGCGTGCACGCGTGTGTGTGTATGTATATATATAAAAATACAACCCATGTATATGTTATTTAGAGGTATGGTTTAGATTAAGTAAAGAAAACACTTCAAAGGAATTAATAACATTTTGGTGCTTTTATTAATAAGAGCACATTTCCCCAAATGCCGCTGAGATGACCAAAGTGAAATTCCCCCACCCTCCTCCCTCACAGAGGTTGGGGAAGTTACTTTTGCAACCTGTAGCTCTCCCCAACAACATGGCTGGAGGGCTGGAGGAGTTGCAGTTGAGAAAAGGAACTTCTCCTAGGCCCACTCCAGATACTGGAGCATGTAGCGGACACTTGTCTGGTTAAGTAGAACCAAAGTTGGAAAGACATATACAGATCCATCAGGAACTGGTTTTAAAAAGGGGGAAGAGACTCTTCACGGAACTCTTCAATGTAATAAAGCATCTTGAAGGCACAGTCGGGTTTGGGGGCATGTGCAAAGTGCTCTTTCAGGTAGACAGAATGGGTGTTCTAGTCAGAGTGTTGGGAGCACGTCTCCTGTAGAAGAGCAGGGTTCAAATCCTGCCTTGGCTATGGAAACCCATTGGGTGGCCTCGCAGGAGGAAGGCAATGGCAGCCACCACCCGCTGCAGAAATCTGTCCAATGTGGCTTCCATACGTTGGAATCACCCTGAAAGCATGCATAACAACTGAGAACCAACATAGTGCTGTGGTTTGAATGTCGGAACAGATCTCAGGGACTGAATACCCACTTAGCCATGGGCGAGCAGGGATGGGCAAGCCACACTCTCTCAGCCTCAGAGGAAGGCCACGGCAAACCCCTTCAGAAGCAGTCTTGCCAAGAAAAGCCAAAGAGAGGGTCACCGTACTGGAGACAGGATGGTGTAGCAGGGCTTGAATCTCTTCTGTTTGGCTATGGAAACTCAGTGGGTGAACTGGGACAAATCCCACTCGAGAAGAAGGCACCTCTGTTCCAAATTTCTTCTGCTCTGAGAGTTCAGTTCTGTTTTTCTAAAGCCGATGGTCTCTCTGGTGACAAACTGAAATCTTCAAGGGAGAGATGTTAATTTGGCTTTGCCTAATGATTTCATCTGATTTTAATTTTAATGGGGATTTAAGGATACACGGATATTCTTCAGTGCCACGCTCTTCCAGCTAACACAGTTTTGCTGAGTTATAACAAGTTTCTCTTAAGATATTCCAAAATCTGAGAGCAGAAGTTCCCCACAACCTTTCTGCATGGTGATCCCTGGAACTGCTTTATGTTTTCCTGCCGTTCCATCTTCTGCTCAGAGCAAGGAAGCTCAAGGCTCAGAACCTAGTTGCAAGAGTTGTATTTTTGAGCAGAATGCCCTGGTACTTCAAGCCTGCCCAAAATGTCCTTGACTGTCCTCCATGCTTCAGCCACACCTGCAAACTCAGCCTGCCGTTCTGCTTCCGGACCTAGGACCGCTCCAACTCTGTGCCTGGAGGTTTCATAACAACAAGGGCATCTGCAAAATTCTGGCTTGCCGTGAGGACTTCCTCAAAGTTTGTCCACAAAAACACCCGTGTCACATTTACAGAGGGGGCTAAAATGCTGACCTAGCATCCCTCTCTTCAGCCCAATTTCCTGCAAGCACTAATGAAGGTCTACATAGGAATTCTTTTATTTGTCCCTCTAACTAATTCCCTATTGCTTTGCCACCTTCCCACCCCGATGGTATTATTGTCCTATAAAAATTAGGTGATGCTGATGACAAGAACAATTATTTCCTACACTGCAATCAAGCCCTGTAGCTGACTAAGGGGTTCCTTCCTTCCAGCCAGATCGTAAACCTTTTTTTCTCTGGCTCTTTGCTTTCTCAGGATGAAAGAGACAATATATGGCCACTTCCCTTGCTTACTCACCATTGAACAGAAGGACTTAACTTAATTCTCACTGATTTCTGCCCGCCCAAGTACACAGAACAGTCTCCATAAAGCTATTCCTGAGGGTTGGGGGATCCAGCACAATGGATGGCTTGGAGAAGAGGCTAACTGTTGGAAAGCAAGGGTTTCATGCAGACAGAAGTGTGTTCCATAAGCAAAAAGACACGTCCAGAGTAGACACAGCAACCTAGAACCAAAGGATGCCTTTAGAGAACCCTGCGGGGCTGCAGCTCTGCTCATCGCAGAACGGGAAAAAGATACTGTGAAAAAGAGTCATCGCCTCTGCAGAACCATGGCAGGCATGGGAGGCATGGGAACCAGTTATTTCAAGAAAGGGGAAATGAACCTTCCAGGTATTTTTTTTCTAAATAAGGGCACACAGAAGCTACCCAAATAATGCCCAGGTTCCCCTTCCAGAGGCCAGAGAAAGCATCTTCAGAGTGGCACTTTTCCACAAGAAATCTAACTGGATTTCTGCTAACAAAAGCATAGCTATCTGCTCAGAACAATGGTTGAAAGGATCCTTTAATGCTCCAAGAGAAATGACAGGCCAGAGTTCAATGCTAAGAACACAGAAAATCCTTTGCACCACAAGAAGGTAGTCTTTCCAGCTGAAAGTCATCCCCAAATTAACATTTATAGTCACCAGCTCAGTCCATCAAAGGTTTTCAAGATCCAAACAACCTAAAGGAAGACAACAGAAGCACAAGTTACCTTTTATCTTATCTATTTATGAATATTCATATACTGCTTAGATCTCAAAGTATTTAAAACAGTGTACCACACTAGTGAAATGCACGAAATACAAAAAATACAAAAAATCAGGGTCATTTCTGCACTGGACTGTTATAGTGCTGTTATTCCACTTTCAACCCCTTACGGAATCCTGGGGTTTGCAGTTTAGGGAGGGGCTCCAAGGACCCCTCCCTACACTGCAAACCCCTGGATTCCATAGGGTGTTGAAAATGGAATAACAGCACTATAACAATCCGGTGCAGAAATGGCCCAAGGTGCATTTACACTGTCCATAAAACAGACGTTAGAGTAGACTGTAACAGGAAGACTTTCAGAACTAAGTCAGTCTTCAACATGTATTTAAAAATAAAAATGGTGGAGTATTTCTTTCATTAGAGGGAGAGCATATCACACAGTGAGTGCCACCACACCCTGGCCAAGGAAACCCAATCAACAACAGCACAGATGGTAAGAGCCATTTGACAGTGGAATCTGCTGCTGCCTCCGTGGAGTGTGGTGGAGTCTCCTCCTTCTTTGGAGGTTTTTAAAGCAAGGCTGGATGGCCATTTGCTGGGGGAGCTTTGAGTGTTTGTTCCTGCGTGGCAGAATGGGGTTGGACTCAGTAGCCCTTGTGGTCTCTTCCAAATCTATGATTCTATGTGGCAACACTACCTGTGTCTTTAGAAGAGGTGCTTATGTACCAGCAACAAAAACCTAATTGATTAATTAATTAGCTTTTTGTTGCTGGTACATAAACACCTCTCTTATTGCTGGTACACAAACACCTGTCTAATTACCCCTACAACTCCACAAGTCGGGTAGGAAGTACTTAATACTCTTAATCCTTCTTAGCTTTCGCAATCTCCCAGCATTTAAACTGGGCAAGAAAAGCCCAGCTTTTGCTTCAGGCAGAACCTCTCCTCAGTCTTCTTTCTGTAGTAAGAATAATAACTTCAAAAACAAGACTGAGGAGTGGTTCTGACTGGCTTCTCTTGCCCAGTTTAAAAGCTGGGAGACTGGGAAGGTTAAGAGAGGATTAAGCACTTTCTAAAGCATCCAGACAAAGCTTGGGAAACACAAAGCACAGGACACACTCATTCACTTACAATATCATGCAGAACATCATGAAGATATTCCAGAGGGCAATGAAGATCCGGAAGTACCGCAGGCTCAACAGAAATTCCCTGATGTTATCACCTAGGGGTCAGAAAGTAAACAGAACATGATATTCTGCCATCTGCAGCCCACTCCTTTTTGTCCACATACCGTGGCAGCAATCACTGAAACTACCACATGGGGTCGCTCACTGCTTTGGGAGACATTCTGTCCATTCCAAGGTATAAAAATGCTTCTGTGCTTTTCTGCTTTTTGTCTGTAGGAGGGCTGGTGTCAAATGAATGTTGTATTTATGCTTATTAGCTTGTTTACTCCCCTGCACTAGGCAATGAGGCCTATACCCAGGTCACTGATGCCACAGAATCATTCTTATGTTAAATTGTGCAATATTAAAACAACAGAGGCTGGTGACAACACATCACGCAGCAGATGCGATGCAGTTCTTGCCAAGAAGGTGTAACAACAAACATTAAACGTGGCCCAAGAGGAAGGTCAGGCCCTAGTAACAGAAATGTCCAAAAACTGAAACCTTTTCCCACCAGCTACCCACTTCCACCTTCGAGAGAGCAGCTGTGGCACTCCTGCTCATTTGTCTCTCTCTTTTTGTCACTGGCCACGTGGCTGGCAGCAGAAAGACACTGAGGATCTGAGAGAAAAACAAATGGGAGCACTGCTGGGACCGTCCCAAGGCAGAAGCGAGTGGCAAAAAGAGAGAGACTATGGCCATTTCTGCCCTACACTGTTATAGTGTTATTATTCCACTTTCAACCTCCTGCGGAATTCTGGGGTTTGTAGTTTCCTGAGGCCAAAGAGCTCTCTGGCTGAGAATTCTAAATGGTCCTGCCTAAACTGCAAACCCCAGATTTCCATAGGATGTTGAAAGTGGAATAATAGGACTATAACAATGTAGTGCAGAAATGGTTTGAGGATCTGTGATGGTGGAAGGCGTGGATTCAAGCTAAACACTATGCCTTGATGCCTGCCATTTCACAGATCCTTAAGCTCTTTCCAGCCTCACTCAACTCAAGTAGTGAATGAAAGAGACAGGAGGCTATTCTGAAAAGGTAGCGTATTCCAAAAGAAAGGGAAAGGAAATACAGAACACTTCTGGTCACAAGAATTTTGAATAAGGGAGGCTCAAGCTAGATTTGTTAAACTAATTTGTCCTCTGTCTTTCCACCAGGAAACGGTGCCCCTGGCATCTAAAAGGATCCACTCATTTAGATGAGCTGAGGAGGTCTTAGAGGTGAGGGAAGGCTATCATGAGGTCAGCAGCCTTGGCTGTCACTCTGGAAACTGGGGTGGCAGCAGAATAAATGGGATGCAAGTCAGGAACGCTCTGCTAACCAGGAGCAGCAGCAGCTGCTTGTGTCCCTGCTGGCCTGCAACAGCCCATTTCTCTTACAGGAAAAGGCTGGGTGAGGAAGAACTTTCTCAAAGACTTCCAAGCCAGAGGAATGATCCAAAGCTCGACCAGGGCTGTTGTGGGAGCACATGGCCACATGTCAAGGAAAAAGCAGCTGCAGAGGTCCAACCCGGCACCTTAAAGACCAACCACTTTTCTCTGGAATAAGCTTTTGTGGACAACTGTACCCTGCTTCAACCAAAGGCAGGATTCATCTGACCAGCTGGGCCACTGAATTCCACAGACATAGGTGCCAAATAAAACTGGCTAGTCTTTAATGTGCCACACTGGACTCTGTTGTTGCTTTTGCTGCAACAGACCAGTACTGCAATCCCTCTGGAAATGAGGGAGGTCAAGGTGGACCCAGCCTCAGAGGAGGAGAGAAGGAGGGAGGCCTCAGCGGCACCCTGGCCATTTACCTGTCGTTGGTTCCCTCACTTCCTCGCCAAAGCCCTGGCTGTCTTTCTTCTTCCTGAGAGGCAGAGAGAGAAGGATTTACACCCCAGTCAAGGCAAACAGGAATCCCTTAAGAAGGGAATCAGGCACATTAATGGGAGAAGGAAGGGGTTTTATTGATGCCTGTCAGCCATGAGAGCATTATGATGATAACTTATAGGTAGTGGCACTGAACAACAGGAGCATGCCTGGAAAAGTCACTTTTTGGAACTATGGCTCCCAGAATCCTCCTCCCTGCAGCCAACTTTGGTTTCCAGACACTCCCCTTCTGTTTTTAAGAAATGCTTTGGCAAGACCTCACCTGGAATAAACTTGTGTTCAGTTCTGGGCACCACAATTCAACAAAGATACTGACAAGATGGAATGTGTCCAGAGGAGAGCAACCAAAATGGTGAAGGGTCTGGAAGCCATGAAGCCCTATGAGGTGAGGCTGAGGGAGCTGGGGATGTTTAGTCTGCAGAACAGAAGGTTAAGAGGGGACTCTGACAGCCATGTACAAATATTTGACGGGATGTTATATGCAGCTTGGAGCCAGCTTGTTTTTTGCTGCTCCAGGGACTAGGACAAGGAGCAATGGATTCAAGCTGCAGGAAAGGAGATTCCACTCGAACTTAAGGAAGAACTTTCTGACAGTCAGAGCTGTGGAATCTGCTGCTGCCTGAACGGAGTGTGGTGGAGTCTCCTCCTCCTTTGGAGGTTTTTAGCAGATGCTGGATGGCCATTTGCTGGGGCTGCTCTGAGTGTTCTGCTGCATGGCAGGAGGGGGGCGGACTCAATGGCTGTGGTGGTCTCTCCCAACTCTATGATTCACTGATTCTATGACCACTTTGCCTTTGAGAAACTGGAGAGAGGCAGTCCCCAGAGGGACATGGAGAGAGCCTCGTCGGCCTCTTCCTGCCCTGGGGATCAGAGGAGGGGAGCCCTGCCCAGCCCTGCTAGGAGGACCCTCTTTGCTGGAACGGCCTGGGCCTGAAGCTGGAGCCTCCAACTGCCCCCCTGCCCTGAACCCCACTTTTCAGCACAGTGCCGGGGCGCCTCCAGGACCGCTTCCCAGGACCATCCTCCTTTCTGCAGCACTTACAGCCGGAAGTTCAGCACGGCTCCTGCGTTGGCCAGCAGCGTCCTGCAAGGATAGAGAAGAAGAGGGGACACTGAAGACAGTTCCCAGGCAGCCGGCCTTTCCTCCATCCCTCCCAGCAGTGCCTTAAGCCCTCAGTTCTGGAGGGAAAGCACCACAGAGCCCACTTCTGGGCGGGGGGACTGCAACTCCCAGAATCCCCCAGGCAGCACTGGCCACGACGGAGATTCTGGGAGCTGCCATCCAAAAGGTAATGGGCTCCACCTTTCCACGGCTGCGGATCAGACAGACACCCAACCGGTGCAGCTTTTCTCTTGCTGCGGACAGGCAATGCCTGGAGCTCCCCCTTTGCACCCCCAGGCCCCCTAAACGGCCCTGCACCCCACTGCCCCTCCTCCTTCCATGGAAGCGGTTGCGTAGCAACGCAGCTCCCCCGTCCTCACCCGAAAAGCAGCAAATCCCCCAACATCCTGCCACTTCCTGCCTTCTCTCGAAACCGGAAATGTCCCGGAGTGACGTCACAAGCGGCTTCCCCCGCCGCCCGTTCCGCTCTTGGCCGCCAGGTGGCGCCCGCCCGCCACTTATAGCTGAACGGGGTAGGCGGGGACGTCGCAAGTCATAGCCATGCCCCTCTGTCAAGCTTTCGCGCAGGCTCAGTAGCAGCAAGTGAAGTCTTGTGCCCTTTCCCGGCTTTTGCTTTTTTGGGGGGATTTTGGTGCCTATTTTTTTTCCCCTTCGCTGCGTATCAAATAAATGTGGGAAGATGGAGGTGCCCGTTTTATGCGACACTGGGGCTGGGCCTGAGAGGAGTGGCAGCTGGAAGGAGGAGAAGGAGGGGAGGGGGAGAGAATGAGGTTGTATCTTCACACGAGCATAATACACGTGTTCACGTGTGAAACTCGCTACACACAAGGTGTTGAGGAATGCAGCCGGGAAAGGGATCTGCGTCAGGTAGCTTTTATTTTAAAAGGTGCAAGGATTAGACCAGACGGAGAAAACTTTGGACCACAACGCCCATCAT
Organism: Iguana delicatissima; assembly: GCA_948472985.1. Classification (NCBI taxonomy): domain Eukaryota; kingdom Metazoa; phylum Chordata; class Lepidosauria; order Squamata; family Iguanidae; genus Iguana; species Iguana delicatissima. Next base: position 143,725 of record CAOKZL010001825.1, read on the forward strand.
CCCCTTCCGGCCCATCGGTTCCCCGTCCTAGAGGAGGGGCGCCACTGGGGGCTGCGGAAGGGGGTCCTTTCAGGTGTTCCTGGAAGCCCATCATCCCCCCAAGGAAGACGCCGCCTGGAATCCGGCCATGCCCGGAGGCAGCGCAGGGTCTCTATCCCTGGATCTGGTCCAAGCGCGCGATCCGGGGGCGCTGGCGGGCTTTGGACCCCCTGGATGACAGAACGAGACCGGCCAGCCGGCGGGGGCAGATGGTGGCCGCGCCAGCTTGGAAAGAAGGCGGCCGGCGGTTGTCTCCCCCCGGAGGCGCTCTGCATGCGCTCAGAGGTTCATTTGGCTTTGGGCGGCGGCGGGATGCGGGGAACACGATCCGGCTCAAATCCGGATCAAGAAGCGCCTCCCGCTGGGTCTCGGAAACCGATGGGCTGAGGGCGACGCGCGAGAGCTGAAGGGGGCCTGCGCTCTGCTTGGAGGGGGCCGAGGCGCACCCCCGGCCTCCCTTCCCCAGCAGGGACCCCCTCCGCCTGAGCCGGAGGAATCAAAGGGCTGGGAGGGGCAGGAGGACCCCCGCCCGCCCGCCCCTCCTGCGCTCGCTCCGGCGCTTCCAGCCCTCCGGCGGCCCCCCTTTGCCCCGCGTCGCTGCCGGGGGGCGGAGGGGGCGTCTCGGGCGTCTCCCCTGCCCCTCCCCCGCCCGCCTCCCCCACCCCCCGCTCGCCCGGCAGGAGGGGGAGGAGGGGGAGGAGCGCCCGCGCCCGGGCCGCCCCCGCTGCTCCTCCGCCGCCGCCGCCGCCGCCGCCGCTGGTGCTGCCTTGGCCGCTCCGCCGCCGGGCTCGGGGCTCCTCTCGCCGCCTCCGGCCATGGACCTGGCGGGCGCCCTGGACGTGGCCGACCTGGCCGCCGCCTTCGCCCGCCTCCCGCTCTCCCCGCTCTTCGACCTGGGCTACTTCGTGGTCTCCCTCCTCTACCTCCGATACGAGAAAGGTAGGCGGCCGCGGGGGGCGCGGCGCCCCCTTTCCCCGGCACCCTGGACCCCTCTTCCCGGCCCCGCCGGCCCCTTTCCTTCCTCCCCGCCCTCCTCCCTCGCCTCTCCTTCTTCCTTGGTTGGGGGTCTCTCCTTCCAGCCCCCCTCCGCGGCCCCGATGCAGCTGCTCCCCTGCCGGCCCCCCAAGTTAAAGGTGGGGGATGAAAGGGGGAGGGGGCAGAAGGACCTGCCAAAGCCACCCCGGGCCCAAGAAACCCCGCGAAATTCACGCCGTCCCCCTAAATCAGGACGCGCGCACACGGGGCACCGGAGCCAGGCTGATCTTGGAAACTAAGCAGGGTCGGCCCGGTTCAGTTCTCGGGTGGGCGACCGCCGAGGAATAGCAGATACTGTAGGGTCCGTTTCGGAGGAAGGAACCGACGAGACCACCTCCGGCCGAGTCCTCGCCGGAGAAAACCCGAGGAAATTCAGCCGGTGGCCAAAGGCCGGCAGGTGCCTCCAAGGCACAGACGCGCGTGCGCACAGTCGGGAACGGGGGGCCCTGCCGACGCCCCCTCCCCGGCCGCCTCTGGGGTGGTTAATCCGGAGCAATTGCCTCACTCCCTCCAGACTTTCTTCGTGCGCAATTGGGACCCTCCGTCCGCCAGCACCCAAATTCTTGGAGATCTGGAAGTTTATGGATCCGGGGAGTTTAGAGACCCCCAGTTCCCAGGGCGGTGGAAGGAAAGAGGGGAGAAGGGCGGCACTTTCTTTAAAAAGGGGTCATGGGAATGTTCCCCCCATCACCACCGCTGAGGAAGGGGGAGGAAAGCTGTCTCAGGGAGAAACCTGAGCTTCCAAGTGGGAACCTGCTACCCCCACCCCCGGCAGGCGCCGCTTGGAGGGAGGAGAGGGGTCTCCTTGAAAGGCCAGGCCAGGGGACGTGGAGGGAGGGAGGGAGGGCTACTTGGAGTTGGTGCCCCTGGAGGGGGGTGGGAGAGACACAGCGTGCATGCACACCCACCCACACACCTCCACTCCAGTGGGTCCCCCTCCCCAATCTCCCAGAGTTTGCCCTTCACCAGCCCCCCTCCGTTTGGGGCTGGGCAGCCAGGAGCTCTCCAAAGCAGAGCCTCACCTTGGCCAGCCCACCCCTTTGCAGCCCCCTGGGCTCCATCTCAAGGCCTCCAGGCAGGGTGGGCACCCCTAATAGGAGGGACACGCCAGCCCTTTCCCCCTCTCTCTGGTTGACAGGAACTGAAGCAAACAAGTGGGCTGAGGGGCACAAGATGAGGCTGTTTCGGGGGCTGCTGCAATACCCCTTTGCTGTAGCACTAACTCCACTTTGTGGGTCTGCTAAATGGTGTTTGTATTTGGAGTTGGCACCCAGTTTTCTTGGGGAATGCTGCTATCCAGAGGCAGGCGTCCCAGTGCCAAAGCGAGGGTCCCAGTTGGTGAAAATGTGCCCCCGAGAAGACTGACAGTGTTTGGGGTGTGTGTGCAGGTGTTCCTATTTCTATTTGCCGCTGTGTGGCCAACAACAGGAAGGGTGGCGTGGCAGGACGCGCGGGCACAAAATCAAGTGGCCAAACTTGCCCCTAGAAGCTCAACAAAGGAGCCCCATCTCAGCCCAAGAATTTGGGTGCCTCCCTCAGAGTCAGTTCCCATTGAGAATGGCTGACCTCCCCCTCACAACCTCCTTCCCCTCTGAAAATCTTCCCTACCCAACCATCTCCTCTAAGGCAGGCAGCTTCTCAGGTTACTTGCTGCCCTCCTCTCCTAATTCCTTTCCCAGATTAGAAGCAGGGCCAGCCAGGGCAGAACTGGCTGTGGAGGGGGGTGGAGGAATGGGAAGGTTTAGGTGGGGCCCACTTCTCCCCCAAAAAGCTGGGAATCAGGGGGTGGTAGACTGAGATGGGCAGGGAGGCCCTCACCCCAGCATCCATGTGGGGTACCCAACATTTTCCCCCACTTGCCGGAGGAAAGGGCCTGGGTTCAAGTCCCTCATCCACCTCACACTCCCTGGGCCCTTCCCTCCGGCAGGTGCGGGGAACAGGCTATGTGGCAGCATGTTCACCCATTGGTGGGAATAGAGGTGGAGGGGTGGAGAGAGACCCTCATGCTGAGCTGGTGTTATTTTTATCTGGTGATGGAGAGATCAGTTTCCTTTCAGGTGGAAGAAGAGCGTGCAGCTGCTCTGGGGTATTAAGTGTTGGGCGATTCATGTCTCTGAAACCAGATGGGGGCTGCAAGATTAACCAAGGACGCAGAGAGCCCCTTTGCATCAGCTTGACCCATGGGGCCAGTGTGGGTCAGCCCTGGATGGGACACAGAAAAAATGCTGACCCACCTGAAACCAATAAGCCGAGGGATCTTGTAGAATCTTTGAGCCTGACTGGGAGAAAGAAGTTTTTGTGGCTTGAATCCACTTCATCAGATGCATCGGGTGAAGTGTCTGGAGACAGACCTCTATCACTAGGCTGTGTGCATGAACGAGAACAAGAACGCAAGATTTCTCTCCCTCCCTGAGCTGGCTGGAGGGGTCTTGGGGCCAATCTTGGAACCCCCTGTTTTGTGTAGAATCATAGAATTGTAGAGTTGGAAGAGACTCTGGGACCATCCAGTCCAACTCCATTCTGTCATGCAGAATCAAAGCACCTTTTGCAAATGGCCACCCAGCCTCCGAAGAAGGAGGAGACCCCACCACACTCCATTGAGGCGGCAGCAGATTCCTCTGCCAAACAGCTCTGACTGTCAGAAGTTCTTCCTGAGGTTTAGGTGAATCTCTTTTCCTGTAATTTGAATCCATTGTTCCTTGTCCTAGTTTCTGGAGCAGGGGCAAAAAACCCTCCTTGACATGACATCCCTTCAAATATTTAAACTTGGCTGTCATGTCCCCCTGAACCTTCTCTTCTGCAGGCTAAACATCTCCAGCTCCCTAAGGTGCCCCTTGTAGGGCTTCATGGCTTCCAGATCCTCCATCGTTTTGGTTGCCCTCCTCTGGACATGTTCCAGCTTGTAAGGCTGGGGAACTTCAGCGTCCACACTGAGACTGCCCTGCTGGGAGCAGCTCAGGCCTTCCCATCTGCCGTGACAACCATGAACCTGTGCCAAGTGATATCTGGCCCTGCCCACGCTGCTAGTTACCCCCTGGACCTTGTTTTCTGTAGCGGGTGAGATAAGCGTGGCCCGGGAGCGGAGGAATTCTCTATAGCTGCGTTGCCATGGACTGATCACCACCGGCTTGGGTTTGGACTCACTGGGACTCAGAACCTCTGCGGGGCTGGGGGGACCCATTAAGGTGGTCCGTCCTAGGAGTTTTATGGATCCAGATGGATTCCTGATAGCTCTTAGTGAGTTTCCAGCCGCCTTGGCAAGTGGTCCTGAAGTCCTGGCTGACCTCTGGAATGAAGAAATGGCCAAAGGAGTGAACACAATAGTGTCCAAGCGTCTCCTCTCACAGAGTGAAGCCAGACTGACCCCTTGGTTTTCCAGGGAGCTGGTGGCGATGAAAGAAGAGAGGCATTGGCAGAAAACTCAGAGCAAGTCTGATGGAACGCAGGCTAAAGCTTATCTAAGAGTTTACACTGGGGCAATACAGGGAACAAAGGCACATTTCTTCTCTACCTCTACTGAGTCTGCAAGGAGCTGGTCTGGGGCCTTTTACACCCAGGGCCGAGCCTGGAAAATCCAGTCCATTCAGCTGTGAACAACCTGCCTGGCACTTTGTGGATAAAATTGCTCAGATCTGCTCTGACTGGAATGTGATGATCTGCTCCGGCAGATGTAACTTTGGCCCCTGCTTGTCCAGGGACAATGGCTACTTCTTAATTTGTGCAAAAGAAGGGTGTGGACAGGATTCTTGGAGAGGTGACAGCTACCACGTGTGGGTTAGATCCTTGCCCTTCCCGGCTTCATTTTAAAAGGCTAGAGAGGGACTCGCTGAGTGAGGAAGAGGGGTGCTTAATGCTCCACTGAACCAAGGCAGAGTTCAAGCCTGAAGGAGGCTGTTGCAAATTATTTAAAAAGCCCTCCCTGGATCCCACCATTCTGGGTAATTATCAGTCATTCTCTAACGCTCTGTTTTTGGAACAAGGTTCCAGAGTGTGTTGTGGCCTCTCAGCTGCAGGGGTTCCTAAATGAAAACAAATAATCCAGATCCATTTCAAGCTGTTTTCAGACCTGGTTATGGGACTGAGACAGCTTTGATCATCTTGGTGAGTGACCTATGCTGGGAACTAGATAAGAGAGAGTGTCCCTGCTGGTTCTGCTGGACCTCTTGGTGGCTTTTGATACCATAGCATCCTTCTGGGTCGCCTTGCGGGAATGGGACTTTTGGGAGCTCCTGGAGGGCCAAACCCCAAAGGTGGTGCTGGGAGACTCCTGTTCGACCCCTTTCCTTTTGGCCCGTGGGGTCCCTCAGGGCTCAGTTTTGTCCCCATTGCTGTTTAACATCTACATGAAACCTCTGGGAGAGGTGGTCCAGAGTTATGGAGCTCAGTGCCATCAATATGCAGATGACACCCGACTCTTACTGCCTTCTGTCGCAAGGCAAGGAAGCTGTTTTGGTCCTAAACCGAGGCCTGTCATCAGCAGCAGACTGGATGGGGGCAAACAAATTGAAACTTAATCCAGATACGACAAAGGTGATCCTGATCAGTAGTACGGCAGATCAAGGAATAGGGATTTGGCCTGTTCTGCTTGGGATTACATTCCACTGAAGACTCAGGACCAGAGTTGGGTGTTCTCCTGGGCTCAGCTCTGAGCCTGGAGGGTTGGGTTTCAGCATTAGCTAGGAGTGTATTTGCGCAGTTAAAGCTTGTGTGCCAGCCACACCTGTTCCTCGGGATGTCAGATCTGGCCACGGTGATACATGCCTTGGTTACCTTCTGGTTTTGGGTTACCATAACATCTTCCACATGGGGCTGCCTTTGAAGAACGTCCAGAAACATCAACTGGTCCAAAGAGCTGCAGCTAGAATGTTAATTGGGACACACAACTCGTAGACTCATAGACCCCAAAGACCATCTGGTCGAACCCCATTCTGCCATGTAGGAACACACAATCAAAGCATTTGCAACAGACGGCCATCCAGCCTCCAAAGAAGGAGACTCCACCACACTCCAAGGCAGCACATTCCACTGTGGAACTGCTCTTAGGAAGTTCTTCCTAATGTTTAGGTAGAATCTCTTTTCTTGAAGTTTGAATCCATTGCTCCATGTCCTAGTCTCTGGAGCAGCAGAAAACAGACTTGCTCCACCCTCCACATGATGCCCCTTCAAATATTTAAACAGGCCTGTCATCTCACTTCTTAAACCTTCTCTTCTCCAGGGTAAATATACCCAGCTCTCCAAGCTGCTCCTAATAGGTTTCCAGGCCTTTTACCATTTTGGTTGCCCTCCTTTGGACACATTCCAGCTTGTCAGTATCCTTCTTGAATTGTGATGCCTAGAATTGGGCTAGACTAGGTTATTTGGAGGATCATATTCAAAGCCTGAGCTTTGAGATCTGCTGGAGAGGCCCTTCTCTCCATCCCACCACCCTCACGGGTACATCTGGTGGGAATGGGGGAGAACCAGGGTCTCCTCAATGGTTGCCCCCAGGCTCCTCCAGAATCCCCTTCCCAGAGAGCTTAGACTGGCACCCCTCCCTCCGTACTTTCTTTCTGCAGTCAAGCAAAGACTTCTCGGTTTAGATAGGCATTTGATGATTGACTTTATACCACCCGTCCCACCAAAATAATCCACTGGTTTGCCCATGCATGTTGAATGATACATGTTTCAATCTGGTTTTAATTCTTTGATTAACTTCATTTTAACTTTTGTATCTTGTGGCTTTTTAACAATATGTTTTCCCAGTTTGGTGTAAGCCACTTTGAGTGCCAAATTGCGGTAGAGGCAGGATAGAAATAAATATAACAACAACTAGAACTGACTAAGAACGGGGCTAGGGGAGATGGGGGGAGAGAGAACTGGCAGGGGAGGGACAGGCAGGGAACCTGAGGCCCAAATCTGGCCTGTTCTGGGCTTCCTTAGAGACCTCCCTCCCTTCCCCACAATGGCACCATTGCCTGGTAATGTCCACCTTCCATAAAAGCATAATGAGCCCCCAGCCCATTCTTTAAGCCTCAGGGGCTGACTGATTATGCTCGATGACCAACAGAAAAATAGCAGGCATATTAAGGATCTGAAATCTTTTCCCTTTGTCCCCAACTTCATGGGATGACCACAGTCTCCCCGTTCCCCCAGGGGCCTCTCTGGGACAGAACCTGGCCCTTGGGGCAGCAAAGGGGTCCCTGCCCTTGGCGCAAAGGGAGGCCGAGGGGCCTTGGGCAGAGAAAGTGGGTGGGGGGCTGAAGAAGGACTGTTCCAGGTCTGTGAGGGGCACATGGGAATAGATAGCAGTACGTGTGAAAGGGATCTAGGAGTCTTAATAGACCACAAGCTGAACATGAGCCAGCAGTGTGATGCGGCAGCCAAGAAAGCCAATGCAATTCTTGGCTGCATCAATAGGAGTCTGGTGTCTAGATCGAGGGAGGTACTGGTACCACTCTACTCTGCTTTGGTTAGACCTCATCTTGAATCCTGTGTCCAGTTCTGGGCACCCCAATTCAAGAAGGACATGGTCAAGCTGGAGCAAGTCCAGAGAAGGGCGACCAAAATGGTGAGAGGCCTGGAAGACATGAAGCCCTATGAGGATAGACTCAGAGAGCTGGGGATGTTTAGTCTGCACAAGAGAAGGTTAAGAGGGGACATGATAGCCATGTTTAAATATTTGAAGGGATGCCATGTAGAGGAGGGAGAGGGCTTGTTTTCTGCTGCTCCAGAGGCCAGGACAAGGAGCAACGGATTCAAGCTGCAGGAAAGGAGATTCCACTTGAAGCTCAGGAAGAACTTCCTGACGGTCAGGGCTGTCCGGCAGTGGAACATGCTGCCTCGGAGTGTAGTGGAGTCTCCTCCTTCTTTGGAGGTTTTTAAGCAGAGGCTAGATGGCCATCTGTCGGGAATGCTTTGAAGGTGTTCCTGCATGGCAGGGGGTTGGACTGGATGGCCCTTGTGGTCTCTTCCATTTCTATGATTCTATGGGAAAAGAAATGGAAGGGACACCCCCTTGGTTGGGAGCGTGGGAAGGGAAGCAGAAGAGAAGTGGCATGGCACGGCATGGAGCTGGTGCCCGAGGCAGCTTTCTGGCCTCCTGAAAAATAAGACTGGTCCTTTGAATGTGGTGCCAGGGAGAGAGAGGGTGCTTCTTAGGGTTCTAAGAAAGTGGGATTGGGGGTGTTTGCAGGACAAAGGCAGTCTCCTTCCCTCTCTTCCTCCCCCTTTTCTCCTGCGCAGGTGCGGTGGAGCTCTCCCGTAGCAGCCCCTTCGCCTCCTGGGTCTGTGCCATGCTCTACTGTTTCGGCAGCTACATCCTGGCCGACTTGCTCCTCGGAGGAGCCCCCATCGACTACTTCAGCAACAACACCAGCGTCCTCCTGGCCACCGCTGTCTGGTGAGACCTCCGGCTGACCGCTGCACTCCCTCCCCCTGTCTCCTCACCTCCTGGGGCCTCTAAAAAGCGAAACAGGGCAGGAAAGATTACTATTCTCATTAAGAGCCACACTTGGCCACAAGAGAAGCTGTGAAGTGTGGACGAGCGAAGCGGCCCGGCCCTTCCGGCATCACGGTTGATGGGCTTTGCTGTGACCAAGCGTTGCCACCTTTTGCATGTGTTTACATGGAGAACCCCCTGCATGTTTGTGAGTCTCCGGTAGATGCCAGAATCCACCCTCCTCCACTGTGTGTGTGGGGATTTGGCATGCCACAAGAGGCAACAAGGGCCATTTCTGCACTAGCTTGTTATAGCGCTATGATTCCACTTGCAACATCCCATGGAATCTTGGGGTTTGCAGTTCTGGGAGGGGCCGGCCGGCAAAGCCCAGGATTCCATAGGATGTTGCAATTGGAATCATAGCGCTATAACAGTCTAGTGGGGAAATGGCCAAGGAAATGCAAGAGGGGTTTGATGGAGGAATAAGAACTGCCTTCTTTGGAGATCTTTAAGCGGGGGGAGGGGTGAGAACATTTTGGGAGTTCTGTAGTTTCGTCTTCTGGGGACGATCCTGGGGATCCCTTCCAGCAAAGAGGTTCTGTGATTTGAATTCAAGCCCCTTCCACTGACTTGCGTCCACATGCAGATCCATTGTTGTCAGCCCCGCCTGAAACTGCAAACCCCAGGATTCCATGGGATGTTGCAAGTGGAATCATAGTGCTATAACAGGCTAGTGTGGAAATGGCCAAAGACTCAAGTAACAACTAAGAGTCTTAAGCCCATTCCCTGCTAAAATTGTCCTTGTGGCCTCTCTGTTCAGGGTCAATAAAAGAGTGTCCTCTACCCCGAGCGGCTGCCAAGTCAATGGGGCAAGAAAGGCACTGTGATTTTGGGCTGACCTTCAAAGGGTCACTCCCCAAAATAGTTTCAGTGCTTGTAGAAGATCCTTTAAGGTAAAACCTGGAGCAGGTGAGCTGCCCTACTGACATGGGAGCCACCAGCTCCGCCCTGGGCCTCATCTTTTTCTTTTCTAAAATATTTCTTACAGCTAATTTGTGTGCTGTTCTTCTCTGGTGTACACAGGGATAATTTTTTTAAAAACTCAGACTTTGTGCACAAGCACCACAAGAGCTTGTGCCCTAAGAAATGTGCTAGTCAGTGAGCCTGCCCTGGAAGGTCCTTTTCCCTTTTCTTTTTGCTGCAAGAAGAGACGGGCACGGCTACCCTCGTGGGGGCAGAAGGAGCTTGGTGCTCCCTTGGGCCACAGCCAGCTCAGCCCATTTAGTCCACTTGGAGGGAATACACCTACCAGAATCCTCCCATGCTAGCTGGGGATGCTGTGACTCTGCTCCTCCTTCTCCTTCTCCCCCTGCCCCTCCATGAATTTGAACTCATCCCCTTGGGTACTGGGCTCTCCTGGGTGTAATTCCGCTTGCTTCCTCCTGCCTTACAGGTACCTGACCTTCTACTGCCCCTTGAACCTTTTCTACAAGTGCGTCAGTTTTCTGCCCATTAAGCTTGTCTTTGTGGCCATGAAGGAAGTTGTCCGAGTCCGCAAGATCGCTGCCGGGGTCCACCATGCCCACCACCAGTACCACCACGGCTGGCTCGTCATGGTCATCATTGGCTTTGTCAAAGGTAAATAGGCGAAAGCAAAGGATGAGATTGCTTTGTCTCCTCCCATCCTCCTCCTGTGGCTGGAGGACGGCGAATGTTTTCTCCAGGGAGGCTGCATGCTCCCCACAGAGCCTCGCTTCCTTCCACATCGGCCACAGAGTCCTTCTGCAGCAAAATTAATCTCCACTGGCAGCTCAAGATGACTGGAGACCAAGAGGGGGCTTGGGTCCCAAAAGCCCATAGGCTGAGATGTTGGAGGGGAGCTTTCTCACATGTTGCTGGGTGTGCATCTGCATCCATTTGCATGTGACGGATGGGAGGCTGTGTTTTCCTGTCTCCCCAGGTTCTGGCATTGCCCTGATGTCCAACTTTGAGCAGCTCCTGCGCGGCATCTGGAAGCCGGAGACCAACGAGCTCCTCCATATGACCTTGTGAGTAGTGGGAGATCATACGTATCCTCTGCAGGCAGGCGGGCAGGGACAGCACCCATTGCCACAGCTGCAGAGTGGCCTGGTGGCTGGGTGGGTGAGCAGAGCAGCCCGGGGTTGGCCTTTGCAGTCCCAAGGCGTGTCCTGGACTGTGCGGCTGTTGCCTTTGCATTGCAAAGCAACTCACGCAAAGGCCAAGCCCCAGCTCTGTATGCGGGGAGGGAGTGGCCCGGGGGGGCACCGACACTCAGGACATCTCTGCCCCCCTTACGAACCCCCCCTCCAGTCTAGCACCTACTTTTTGGAGCATAGTTGGAGCACAGCTTGGAAAAGTTACTCTTTTGGACTACAATCCCTGGCGTCCCTCACTCAACGGGTGGGATTCTGTAGTCCAAAACATAATGTATTCCCACAAACTCGAAGGCAGAGGCCGTGAAAGGGAGGGGGCCTGGGCACCTTTTTCTGCCGCCCGAGGCTGCTGAGGGTCCTCCTTCAAGCCTGGCTGAGCCAGCCTGGCATCTTGCATGGATGCCCCATGGTTGTGGGGGGATGTCCCCCCATGTAAGGAAGCCCCGAAAGCCCCTTGCGACTGCCTCGTTCCCTCATTTCGGAAAGGAGGGTGCAGAAATGTAAGCAGTGGGAAGAACGTTTCTTTATGGGTAATCATTTCTAGCTCCTTCCTCATGTGACTATTTAGAAGGGCATTTTCAGAAGAACTTTGACAATTTCTTTTTTACCTTTTACAGCACTCTCTTCACCCTAAGTTAAAGAAAAACTTAAGTAATTAAATGGTAACACCGAGCGACTTTCAAATCTTGTAGCAGGCAGTGGCAGTGAATTACTTTTATTTTTACAAACTATGTCCTGTTCTCTCTTTCTATCTGTCCCCCCTCGGCCCTTCCCTTACAGCCCCTCCAAAGCCAGCCTCTACGGAGCCGTGCTCTTTACTCTCCAGCAGACCCAATGGCTCCCCATCTCCAAATCCACCCTCATCTTTTTCTTCACCCTTTTCATGATGATATGCAAGGTGAGTCTCTCTGTTTTGGTGGAGCTGGTAGCAAAATGGAGGGGGAGGATCCCAGAATGATTGGGGGGCTAATTATTGTTGCACTAGGGGTGGCCAGAGACAGCCAGGGGAGGGCTCATTTCCCTGGTCAGAGCTTGTGAAATTTACTCTATTGGACTGCAACTCCCTTAATCCTCCAGCCAGTATGGCAGTTGTAGACTAAAAAAAGAACTTTTCGAGGAAGCTCTGCAGCTCTGCAGCCACTTGCTGTTTTCTAGCTCCTTTTCTTCAGCCTGACACCCACCTCACAGTGGCTGCAAAAATAAAGTGATGGGAAGACAGGAAAGTGGGGAAAATTGTTCTTTTGGACTGCAGCTCCCACAGTCTAGGAGTAACTCTTTGCAGCTCCCTGGGAGACACTCCTCTGAACTCCTCGGAAGAAGGATATAATTAAAATATAATAATGATATTGCTAATAGTAACGATGATGGCGGTGGGTGGACAGCATTCACTAATGGTGGCCTTTGCTTGTTCGTTCTGGCAGGTTTTCATGACGGCAACCCACTCTCATGGCTCTCCGTTTGCACTCATCGAAGGTGCCCTGTGCCCCATTCTCTTTGGCTCCATGCCCGCCGGCCACGATGACCACCACCATGACCACCACCACCACCATCATGAGCCTGCCCCTCCACCGCTGCCAGCCAAGACTCGGGAGGAGCTGAACGAGGGTACCCGGAAGCGGAAGGCCAAGAAGGCCGAATGAGCCTTCTCTCTCGGCAGCGCCCCCTCTGCCCAGCCCGGGACCCTCCAAGGACTGAGCCTGATGGCCTGCCAAAGGAGCCAAGGCCCTCTTTGCAGCATACCTTGGATTACCTGGCCCTCCAGGCACAAAATGGATGTCAAAATGGCCCCTGAAAGTAGATGCCCAAAGAGCCCCCTGTTACCTCTCCAACCCCCCCAGCACCTTCTCCAGTGGTTTCGTCAAAGGACTGTCCCTAATAGATGAGGGAGGGGCAGGCATGAGCCAGAGGGGTCCCAAGCAGGTTGCATGTGGCCCTTGCCCTGCCTCTCCTGCGCACTCCACTTCTCTGGATCCCTTTCTGGGTTCCGGGTGGGAACCCATGCAGGACAGGGTCTCACTGGCGCGGCCCTTTGCTGGAGAGCTCTGCCAGTGGGCCGCCTGACCACTGCATGTTGGGGGGAGAGGGAGAGATCATGCACCCAGCTTCCGGGAAAGGGGGGAGCTAAACAAAGCCACCCCCACTTCCATGGGAAATTAAGCCCAGCAGGGAGGGGAAACAGACTGATCTGTGGGTTATACTGGCCATGGACGTGCATTTGGACTCTGCATTTGGATGCCCGCCCCTGAAACTCCCCTCCCCCAGAAATGCTCAGCTCCGCTCCTGAGCAGCCCCCCAGATCCCGCCCTGTGATCAGTCATCTTCCAGGAGTTTTTGGAAAGTTTCTGCCTGTGAAAGACTCCCCCAGAGCCCTTTGATGCATGACGAAGGGGGGTGGACACCCTGGGAGACCCCCTTTAGAAAGAAAAGCAAACCCAGACCAGCCCTAGAACATATGAGCAAGGGAGTGCCTCTGAACATGTCCAGAGTGCTCAGCTGTACCCCTGTCCCTGACAGGATAGAGAAGGAAGTGCTGCCCCACAGGAAGAGGGGCTTTGACTACTGATATTTATTTATATTCCCCCCCAAAAAACCTGAGACTCTAGACAACCTGGGCTAGGAATGGGCACCAAGGGATGAGGGGTGCCAGCCCCTACCATGCTCAGTGGGGCTCTCTCTGGCCCACGCTGCCTTCTATGGGGTGCGCCCTCTTGCTCAGGTGAGCACCACTCCAGGCCCGATCCCTGGGTGAAGCTGTGATTTGGGCAATGCGGCCGATTTGGAAATAAAGGGCCTCTGGGGAAGCTTTTCCTCTGTGGGGAGTCTGGCCTCTCTTTGCCGGGAGGGTGGGTGGCATCTCTCCGCCTGGGGCTCTTCGCACTCGTGTCCCAGGGGAAGGAGGAGGCCAGGCCGGGACACCCTGGAAGGCCCTCTACAAAGGTTCCCCCCCGCCAAAAACCCCTGATGCATCATGGGAGTTGTTGCCCTAGACCCCTTGGGGCAGGAGGGGCAGGGTTAGCATTAGCCTTTCCACTTCTCCCAGGGAACCCCGCTGTCCCCATTCCCTTCTTTCCTCTTCTGAGCAGCAGAGACCAGGTGATCACGCATGAAATTTTTCCTGCTTACATGGGAGGCATGCGGGAGCAGAAAGTGTTGAGTTTTCCCCTCTCCTTCAGCAGCTCCACTCACTTTCTCTTTGCTTGGAAGACGCCGTGATGGAAGACCTCGGGAGACCCCTTCCTCTCAACTGGGGGGGCTGGGAGTGGCAAGGGGGGGTGGCCAGCCAGCCCGGCTGGGTGGGTAGCCGACCCAAATCCTCATCCGCCAGACTCAGGGGCCCCGGCTGCCATGCCAAGGGGGTCCCTCTTCTCGACCTCCACCTCTCTCCGCCCTGGATGCAGCACAGAGAGTTGCCAACTGGAGGGTGCTCTGGCCTGGGGGATGGTCTGGAGGGGTCCCAGATGTCTTCCCTTCTCCCGGTGAAGTGCCCACCCCCCCTTGGTAGGAAAGATGGGGGGGCACCAGATCCAGCAAAAAGACTCTCCCAGAGTCCCCTCTAAGATGGTGATGCTGATGCTTGTTTGTATCCTGCTTCCCCCAGTAACGAGAGAGGCTTCCAACTGATTGAAAAATAATACAGATGAAAAAGGATTAAAAAGGCGGGGAGGGGCAGCCGGGGGGGCGGAAATAGAGGAAGGGAAGGGGCCGGGGGGAAGAGAAGCGGCCGGCCTGTCCCTTGGCATCAGCCCCTCGCCTGCGCCCCCGTCGCCCTTCCAGGCTCCGCTCGCCCTTCGTCCCTGGGGGGCGAGGAGACCCGGTGGACCCCCGAACAAGGCGCAGTCCCCTCCAGCGTTGCCTAGTGGTCGCTGCTGGCCCCCCGCGGGCGGGTTTTGAGTCGCTGGAGCCGCCTGGGTCTGCCCGACTCCCGCCGCCTCGGATCCACCGGAGGCCGTTTCGAAGGAGGCGCGCACTGGGTGAACTCTTTCTCAGCCTCCCCGGCCTCAGAGCTCAGTGAAGCAACTTTAAAACAATCTCATAAGCCCGAATGGTTGACGTCACCGAACCGGGGAGACGGAGACGGAGCCGTCGGGACCCCCGCCAAGTCCCCGGGGGCCCGAGGGAGCCGCGGCCGGATTTGAACGGTGGGCCAAAAGAAGGGCTGACTCCGGCTGGGAGGGCGGGGGTTTCTCCCCTTGCGGCGCCCCCGCAGAGAAGGCCCTGTCCTGACGCTCCGCTCGGGGGAGGAGGATAGGCACAGGGCAGCCTCCCCTGGAAAGATTAAGGGGGCACCCATCAGCGCATCACAGTGTGAGCCCCGTCCGTGCTTCCGAGGGGCCTCCCCGGGGGAAAGAGCTGGCGCTTCCCCCCAACGGAGTCCTTTGTGCGGGCTTGCACGGAGCTTTCCTCCGCGAGCAGAGAGGCTCGGATCAGGCCCGGACTTGCCTCTCCGACGTGCCCGGGCGGATCAGGGGCCCGGCAGCCGGCGTCTCGCCTCCTTACCTTCCTGCCCGGCCTCTCCCCACCCAGCCCGGCGCCCTTCCTCGCCAAACCCGCCGCCCTCCGCATTCCTGGTGCCCCCTTCGCGCCCTCCTGTCCGCCCGCCCGCCGGCGATGCGCACCAACCGGCTCCTGAAGTACACCCTCTTCGCCTCCTGCTACGTCTTCTGGGTGAGTCCAAAGCCCCGGGGGAGGACGGGAGGGCCCCCGCAGGCCCTCCTGGCGATCGACCCGGGGAGAGCGCCCGCGTCCCGGCCGCGCCGCCGTCGAGGGGCTCTCCTCTGCGCCCCCCTTCCCGCGCCCCTGCAGGAGAGGGTCCGCCTCCGGGTGGGCGCAGGGCTTCTCAGGCCGGGGCTGGCACCGACTTGCCTCCCTTCCGCCCCTCAAGGTAGCCAGCGGACTCATGGTGGCCGTCGGGCTCTACGCCCGGCTCTCCAAGGAGGCTGGTGAGTAGCCGTCCCGCGTTCCTCCGGCGGGGGCCGGGAATGCCGGCCGTGGGGCTCCGCCGTGGCCCCGGGGAGGGGCGGGGGAGGGGAGGAGGAGGAAGCGAGACCAAGAAAGCCCCCTCTTCCGCCTCCTTGAACTCTCCGCGCGGGGAGGAAAACGTGGCGGCTCCGCTTGTCCCTCCCGAAGGCGCCCGAGAAGCCCCCCTCCCTGAGAGCGTTCCGTCGCCCTTCTCCGGCGTCTGCTCAGGTTGAGCAAAGGCTCCCCGCGGGCCGAGAAGGGTGGATCGGTGCGGCTCGCGGAGGGGAGAGCTTTCGCCCCCCGCCCCCTTTGAGGGACTTCCATCCCGCCGAAGCGCTCCCGCGGTCTATCCAACCAGCGCAGCCCGCGCCAGCCTTCCCCGCGCCGGACTGAAGCGCTTAGGAGGCGGGAGAGGGGGGCTCAGGAAAGAGGAAAGCCAGGCTCCGCAGTGGGGGGCTCGGCGGGGCTGGGGGGGCGATGCCACGGGCTGCCCTGCCTGGGCGCGCCTCCCTGGCCCCCTCTTGCCTCTTGTCCCCCGACTCCCGTCCTCAGGCGCCGTGGACTCTCTGCTGGCCGACCCCTCCAGCGTCCTCGTGGCCGTGGGCACCCTGACCTTCAGCGTCACCTTCGTGGGCTGCCTGGGGGCCCTGCGGGACCTCCCGCTCCTCCTGAAAGCGGTATGAGGGAGGGAGGGAGGAGCCCCGCCGGGCACAAGAGGGGCGGATGGGGCCGGGAAGGTTGGCCTCCGGCGGGGCTGGGAAGGGGACTTGCGCCCCCAGGCAAAGGGGCTCGCCTCCTCTTCCTGACGCCGCACGGATCCTGTCTCTGCGGGCCCCGATTCGGCCTCCTGCGCGGAGCGGAGCGGAGCGGGCACCGGGCGCGCGTGGGGCGCACCGCCTGTTCCTCCGCGCTGAAGGTTCCCCCGTCCCTCCCCAGTTTGCGTGGATCCTGCTCCTCGTCTTCGTCCTACAAGTCGTGGCGGCTCTCCTGGCCTTCCTCTTCGCCGGAATGGTACGAGGACGCCCTCCTACCCCCAAAAAGGCCCCCCTTCCACGGCCCGGCTGCTACCGAGACGTTTCCCCTGGGAGAGGGAAGGCCGGCCTCCTCGGCCAGCAGAAACGAATTCCAGGGACTTGGGTGTCCTTTGTTTCGGTCAAATCGCTTCAAACTTAAGCCTCACATTGTTCCCAGCGGTCCAGAAGTACGCAAGACCCTTCCTCCTCTCCCCAGACCTGCTAAGAGATGGGGAAGGACATTTCGATCTACCGACAGATGGATTAATCAAAATCGCAGCCCCTTCTTCGCTGCCCACGCGGGCAAGGGTTTCAGAGGGACGCCCCCCTCCCGCCTCCGGGCGCCCCTCGGAGACCTCACCGCCTCCTCTCCCGTTGCGCCCCCCAGGTGATGGAGAAGGCCGCCCTCCTGATGGGCCGTGCCATCGCCCTTTACCGGGACGACCTCGACCTCCAGAACCTCATCGACTACATCCAGAAGAAGGTAGCCGGGCTGGGGGGTCCCGAGTGAGCCCCCAAAGGTCCCGAGGGGTCCTTTGTAGGGGGAAATTTGGACCCGCAGGTCCTCCTTGGGACGGTCCCTACCGAGGCGCCCCCACAGAGAGTCCCGAATTGCAGGCGCTTCCTTGAGCATCTTCTCTCTCTCTCCCCGTTTCCGGCTGTTTTAATTTCCACCCGGGGCAGGTCTTTTGTAAGGCTAACGGCCCTTCTTAATTCAAGGGCCTTTCCACACTATGATTCCACTTTAACTGCCACCAATCTGTTCGATGGAATCATGGACCTTGCAGTTTAGGAAGGGATATTTGGAATTCTCATCCAGTCCCCCCAAGACTACAAACCCCAGGATTTCACAGGAGGCAGCCAGGGTAGTTAGTGGAATCATAGTGCGATAATTGTGGAGTGCGGAAAGGCCCCAAGCCACGGCCAAATGCTTTGAATGACAGCCATATGGATCCATTTGGAATATTCCCCTCTACCGTGGGGATTGCAAGTAAACTTTGGGGGTGGGAGGGGGCAGATAGATCTCTTGGTCCCGACTGACCCCACAGCCTCGGGGGTCTGAGCCTGCAAGACACCCTCTCCCCGGCTTTAGATGGATCTGGATCTTTCTTCCCCCGGGCTCTTCAGACGGAGTCTTGGGGGCTTCTGCCGGGGGGAGGCTGAGCCCCCGTTCCTTTCCTGCTCCCCTGACTCTGGGCGGCTCACGACTCCCTTCTTCCTTCTCTCTGCCCCCCGTGCCCCCCTGCCAGTTTGAGTGCTGCGGGGTCCGCTCCTACCAGGACTGGTCCCAGAATGCCTACTTCCGATGCCAGGAGGGCAACCCCAGCCTGGAGCGCTGCGCCGTCCCCTTCTCCTGCTGCCTGCTGCCCCGCAAAGAGGTAAGGAAGGCCCGCCCCAGAAGGGGTCCGCCAGAAAAGTAACTTGTCCAGGGGCCGGCAGCCAGGATCTCTTGCAAGCTGCGCTTGGCGTTCCCGCCGTCCCTCCACCCCTTCTCCACTAGGAGGGCGCAAAGGCCCGGGGCAAGGGCGAAAGCGCCGAGGGCCCTTCCACACTGTGTCCTTGCGGCGCTATGAGCCCGTTTTAACCGCAAGGGCTCTTTCCAGTGGAATCCTGGAATCTGGAGTTTAGGGAGGAGGTCTAGAGCGCGCCGGCAAAACTACAACCGCCAGGATTCCTCAGTATGCCGGTAAAAGCGGGATCAAAGGGCTCTGACTGTGTGGTGCGGAAGGGCCCCCAAACTCCCACCGCCCCGAGCTGAGAGGGGGAGCTCAGGCCCTTCCGAGGGGAGACCCCCCACGAGTGCCCAGGTGGGGCAGGAGGGGGATTCCTCCCCCCCCCGGCTCTTCCCTCTGGCCTCCTCTCCTCCCCGTTTCTAGGCTCTGCTCAACACCATGTGCGGCTTCGGGACACAGAACCTCCCGGCGTGGCGGGCCGAGACCCTGGTCCACACCGAGGGCTGCCTGGAGAAGACCGGCCGCTGGGCCCGCGGCAACCTCCTCCTCCTCGCCGGCCTGGCCGGAGGGCTCCTCGTCCTGGAGGTGGGCTGTGGGGGGAAGTGGCCCCCGCCAAGCCCTAGACTGGGGGGGTGAGTGGCCTTGCAGGGCTCAGCCAGAGCCTGCCCCTGGAAAGAGGGGCGCTTTGCGGACTGCCCAGCCGAGGATTTTGGGAGCTGCGGCCCAAAAGGGAGCCCCCCCGTGCCGCCATCTGACTGGGGAAGGGAGGGGCAAGGGCCCAGATGGGACCCCCTTGCCGCCCCCCACCCGAGGTCTGGGACCCTGGCCCCAAGGGAGGGAGGCAGTAAGCAAGCCCTGGGTAGGGGGCAGGTGTGCCTCGGGCGGGCTGCTCTCGGGGGCGCCTCTTCTCCCCGCGCCGTGACCCTCTTGCCCTCCCTCCAGCTGCTGGCTGTCGTCCTGGCCGCCACCCTCGTCTACCAGATCGAGTTCATCGTCCGGCAGCGCCGGTCCGCCTGGGGGAGGAGGAGGAGGCCCTGCCCGGAGGACTGAGCCCCCCAGGGCCGAAGGGGGACGGAGGGATGCGGCGGGAGTTCGGACTGAAAGCCAGAAAGGCTTCCGAAGGACCTCGGCCTGGAGACGCTCGCTTCTAGGGTGTGGGCGCGGGCAGGAATGAAACGGCACTCTGCACATGCCTAGAGGTGCCCGTGTTCTGACTTCTTTTTACTAAAGAGAGGGCGCTGTTGTCACTGCGTGCCTCCAGGTCGGGTCTGAGGCGGGGTTTTCCGGGGCTGAGAGAGTGTGACGGGCCCAAGGGGGGCTTCGGTGGCCCGGCAAGGGAGAGTGGTGGTCCAATACTCAACCCCAAGCCTCGCCCACCCCTCACCGCCGGCTGCTTCCAATAAAATACCTTTTCCCGGAGAAAGTCCCGAGGTCTCGGCTGGTCTTTGTTTGCGCTCAGTCCCCCCTCCGTTTCAAAGCGGGGAGCCCCGATTTTGCAAAGGCAGCGAAAGGACTCCCCGCTCCCTAAGCCACGGGGCCGCCCCTGGATTCTTCGCCGCCTGAGCCGGAACCACCCCCCTCCTCCTCCCGGGGGCGTCGCCCTATGCGGCCCCCCGAGGAGAAAGGCAGCGCCTCGCGCGATCGGGGATCACCCAGGAGGGCGGGGGCGGCGGCTGCTCCCCCGGGGGCCACCCTGGCAACTGTCGCCTCCCGGGGGGGCCTTTCTCGTTCCCTCCCTCCCTCCCCCCTCCCCGCCCTCCTCCTCCTCCTCCTCCTCCTCCTCTCTCGGCGGCTCCGGATCTTCCTCTCCGGAAAAACTTGGGGGGAGGAAAGCAGAAGGAGAGCTGGAGCCCCCGAGGCGCCCCCCGCGGGGGGGAGGCAGGAAGGCCAGGGACAGCCGCCCCCACCGCTCTTGGGGGGTCAGTGGTGGTCCCCAATGCCCGCCCCCCGGCGGCCCTCCAGCCTCGTCCGCCTCTTCCTGAGCTCGGCCCCGGCAGGTAAGGACGGGGGGAGGGAAAGCAAAGGGGGACCACTGATTCCCCCTCCCCAGCATGGCTGGGACCCTCGCGCCTGGGAGGGGGCGGCAGTTCAGCCCCTCGATTTGCCCGTCATCCTTGTCGCCCCCAGAAGCCTCCTCCTCCTCCTCGCGGTGGGCACGGGGCGCGGGGGGGGGAAGAGAGTGGTGAATCCGTGCTGGGCTCTAGTCTGAACTTTAAAGGCCTAACACTTTGAACCTCATTTGCGGAAGGAGAGCTTAGCTCGTTTCGTTTGGACTAAAACCAGGAGCAGATCCACTGTCCTGCTCACCTGGGGGGAGGAGAGAGGAGGGGGTGTTGCACACCTGCGTGGTGGGGGGAGCGAGAGAGACATGGGGCTGCCCTTTTAAACGGGCTGTTTAACTGTTGTTATCACCTGCCTCCCAGTCATTTCCAAGTTATGGCGACCCTAAGGAAAACCTATTGGTTTTTTTTCTGGGGCTGAGAGTGTGCGACCCACTCAAGGTCTCCCAGTGGGTTTTGCTTTACTGGAGGATTAATTTAGTCAACTACTGTGTTTTATTAAGGACTTGTTGAGCTGCCTGTCGGACACATACCTGTTCCCCACCAAAAAAGTGTTGAGGGTGGAAAGACCCTCCTGGCCTGGACTTCTATGTCTATGTGCCCCATAGCATTTGGGGTGAGGGAAAGGGGGCAGCACACTGGGAGACCCCCCCCCACACACCAAGTAGTCCCTCTCTGCCATGCTGAAGGGGCAGACATTTGGGGAGGGGCCTCAGGTAAGCCCCCCTTCCGTGTGCTGGTGGGCTGCTGTCCCCTATTCCCCCCGCATCAGGATGGAGGTGCAGAATAACAGGGGAGGGAAGGAGCCCCCTTGGGTGGGAGGCGGGGACCCAGCTCTCAGGCACTGGTTCCCCCCCCAGTTAAAAGGAGGAGAGGGCAAGAGAGAGAGAGAGAGATAGGGGCTTTTCCCAGCCCCCTCCTCATCTGAGCAATCTCTACATTTATGACTGTGTGGACGATGGGTCATTCTGCAGGCAATTAAAACTTGCAGGAGAGCAGCACCCCGAAACAGCTGCAATAGGTTGGGAGAGCGAGGAAAAGGTGTCCCATAGAATTGAGGCATCTCCTTGAGGAAGGGCTTGTGGGCCCCAATGGATCGTGGCCACAGGAGGACAAAGGGAACCCTTTCCTTTCCGCGCCTGGTTCTTCTCTTTCCCGGTCGGTCGGTCGGTCATTGCAGAGATGGGAGTCGAGAGAGAAGCCCTGATGGAGCACGCCTACCCTGCGGTGCAGGCCTTCTGCCAAAAGCATGGCTTGATGTTTGAGGTGATTTGGGGCTCTGAATGCGCACACACATCCACACACATGTAGGCGCAGCCCCCAGCAGCCATTGTCCCCCCCACACACAACAGGGCTGATTGCAACTCAAGGGTGACAACGTTGCTTCAGCGGGGCTGGGCTGGGGGTCCCCGGGGTCCCCTGAGCCAGGTTGTGGCCTTGGCAGGGCTTTCTGGGGTGCTGTTGGACAAAGAGTTGGTTCCTTCTGAGGGGCTGGACATGAGGGGTGGCCCCTGTTTTCTGATGAAGGGACTGATCCCCCCCCCGGCAGAGCCATGGAAATGTTTTGTGGTAGGAAGGAGGCCCAAGAGAGGGGAGGAAGAAAAGGGGGAGACGCTCCCAGGTGCCCCTGTGTGTAACCGCCCTGCAAACACAGAGGGGCTTTTGTTTCTGTTTCCTTGCTGAACCCCTCCACCTCTGTTCTAGGTGATTGATTTGCGGTGGGCCCCTTTCGGTGATGCCATGGGGCCTGGCCTCACCACCCCACAGCTCTGCCTGGAGGAGATCCGGCGCTGCCAGGAACTCTCCCTGGGGCCAAACTTTGTGGTGAGCCCCACCTTCACCCCCCAACTCCTTCTCCCTGGCAGCGGCTGCTTGGCTGGGCGTGTGTGTGCGTGTGTGCGCGTGCGCACCCACGTGCGAGCTCGCGGCTGACATTTCACGGTCAGAGAATGACTCCAAGGCCTCAGTCAGAGGCTGAGACCCACTGGAAGAAGAGGATTTACTTGCAAGGGGTCCTGCCCTTTCACTATCCATCCCAAGAGTCCCCACCAGCTAAGAATAAACAAGAGGGCACCCCTGCAGAGTTGGCCAGGAGTCCTGAGG
This sequence comes from Iguana delicatissima, assembly GCA_948472985.1. Classification (NCBI taxonomy): domain Eukaryota; kingdom Metazoa; phylum Chordata; class Lepidosauria; order Squamata; family Iguanidae; genus Iguana; species Iguana delicatissima. Next base: position 165,979 of record CAOKZL010001825.1, read on the forward strand.
GGGCATCTGCCCTGCAGGACTCAGCCACTGGCGGGAGCAGATTCCTGCCCGGATAACTTTAGGGACGCCCCTTCTGCCCCCTCTTTGCTTCCATGAAACTCCAGGGGGGTACGGAGACGGTGCTGCCCCCTCCCACTGCCAAGACGGGGGCCAAATGCACTGCCATTTTGCCCGCCTGGGAAGGTCTCAAGGATGCCTTTTACCTCCAAAGCCCAAAAGGCCCCCCTTCTTATTCCCAGGAATCTCCGGGCCGTTGGGCTACAGGTGCTGACCAGAAAAACCCACTGTGATGCTGTGGGTGGGAAGGAATAGGGGAGCTTTTAAAAAATATTGTATTTATTTATTATATAAATGCACTAAACAGAAACTAAAGAAATGGAGGAAATGCAAAAGGAAACAAGAAAGCATTCGCACAATAACAAAGCAAAACTAAATACCCACTACAAAAACAACAGAATCATAAACATCAATCTAAACTAGTAAACGAATAACTATATATAATTAAAAAGGCAGTCCCCTGCCAACAACCCATAGTTACTCTAGAGAATCGCTAATTAAGTAAATCAAAATTATCACTAAAATTTATATTTGTTGCTTAAGTTTAATTCTATATCGTAAATAGTAAAATCTAGTAAAATTAGTGTGCGTGTGTATGCCAATATGTCTTTTTTTCCCTGGTATTTTTCCCTAATATTTTTTCCTGTATATCCCTTTTTCATGAGTAAAATGTTTATAATATTAATATTAAAAATCTTTCGATTTCTTAATTCAACAAATCTAACCTCTGTAAAACCTACTTATTATTATGCATTATATAAAAGAAAAAAAATATTTGTATAAATGGGGAGCTTTTTGTGCCAAAAGGCACAGAAGACCAAAGGAACCCTAAGAAACTTGTGGTGGTCTTTAGAGAACATTGGGGTGGTTGTCTGGGAGGTTCCTCAGTTGACTTCTTAGGGGCTTTTTTGGGAGGTGGCCACTGAGATTGAGGAGGAGGGTCTGGGCTTTTAGGGGGCCCCCAAATGATCCCTGCCGCTTTGTCCTCCAGGGTCTCGTCGGAAGTCACTATGGCTGCCCGCGGGCAGCCCCTCCAACCATCGCAGAAGGGTCTCTCCGGAGCCAGACCCCTCCTGAGACCCCCTGGGCCTCTCAGCTCCAGACCTGGTGGTACTTGAAGGAGCAGAACGCCAACCCTGCCCTGCAGCCTCCGTGCCAGGCAAAGGGCCCACCAGGGCAGGCAGACCAGCACTTGGTGGCTCGGGAGGCAGAGTGGTCCAAAGAACGGCAAGGGCACCTAGGTCAGGAGCAGCAAGACCACAAGTCAGGTAAGGGGGCACATGGGTGTCGAGGGCTGTAGGAGTAGAAATGCAGAACTCAAAACCTGTTCTTCTGCTGGATCAAGTTCCTCCTCTGGAACCTGTCGTCCCAAATGTGATTTTCCCAAACTGTTCACCATGGAGCAGGGGATGGCACAGATGTGTACCATCCCCTGCTCCATGGTGAACAGAGTTTGGGAAAGTCACATTTGGGACGACAGGTCCCACAATCCCCACAGCCACATAAGCATGCTTACTCAGGGCTCCCCAAAAAACAACTTTCCTCTGGTCTGGACCTGACTGGAACATTTCCCGTTCTAACTGACCTGTGGAACTCACGGCTGCAGGAGAGACTAAGGGCATTTAGAGGAGACCTTGCAAGCCTGGGGAAGACTTTCCAATGCTGGGCTGTTCCTGGGGGAGCTGAGGCCTTCTGCACCATGCTGGAGGCTTCCTCCCTCTTGCAGAACTGCACTGGGAAATGGAGGCCGGCCTCTTTGGCTCAGGAACACCCGGCGAGGAGGAGGGCCAAGGCGGTGGCATCGTGTTCTTCAGAGAGGTGGGGGACCCCCGTCTTCCTCTGCTGGGCAGAGGACGGGGTGGCAGTGATGGTGCCAATGAAACCATGGCAGACTCCAACAACTGGTGCCTGCTGGCAGAGCTGAAGGCCAGGATCGCCAGCACCCTACCTCCCGAGCGGGTCAAAGTGCACACAATTCCGGCCATTGGGCCCCGCTGCCCCCGGCCACCAGCCAAGTACCTGCGGAGCCTCTGTGACCAGTTCATCGCAACCACCAACCACCTCATCCTCCAGGGCCTGAGATCCCAGGAAGATGCCCTTGGACTCCTCAGGCCATGGCCCTGCTTGGCCAGAGAGCTGGCCCACCATGCGGCCTTGGCCCGGGATCGGGCCCAGGGCTTCTGCTGGCAGCGGGGCCTCTTGGAGCGCCTCTGCCGGCGCATGCGGCAAGACCACTGCCAGATCCACCCCCTTCTGGTGGTCCAGGGGCCCCCGGGCTCTGGCAAGACGGCCCTGCTGTGCCGCCTGGGGGAGGCAGTTGCCACGCGGGCTGTCCTGGGCGAGGGGGAGGAGGCGGTGGTGGCGTTCCGGCTGCTGGGCTCCTCGCAGGAGAGCGCTTCCTTGGAGAGCCTGATTCGCAGCCTCTGCCTCCAGGCCCAGCTGGCTATGGGCTTGCCTCTTCCCACTCGCCCCGAAAGGGGCTCTCCGGCCCTCCAGCTCTATGCTCTGCTTCTCTCAGCCTCCCGCCGGGGTGGCCGGCCCCTTGTGGTTCTCCTTGATGGCCTGGAGAAGCTGAGTGGGCCCCCCGCAGCCTCGTGGCTTCCGAAGGTTTGCCCCCCACAGGTTCATCTCGTGGTCTCCTCCAGCCTGCAGAACGAAGCCCCCAGCTGGGCTCCGGAGGGGAGCTACTTCGAGGTGGGGCCCCTCCCTAGAGAAGACACCGAGGAGGCTCTGTCAGCAGCCTTGGCCTCCGTGGGGGGCACCGCCCACCCTGCCCAGCTGGCCCTCTTCCGGGACGCCTTCTTGCAGGGAGGGCACACTTTCTCGGTAGCGTGGGCCATCCAGGAGGCTCAGTGCCGGTCTTCCTGCATCCCACCCACAGCCCTGGAGGTGTCATCCACAACTGGGGGATTTGTGCATCAGTTCTGTGCCTGCCTGGAGGAGGCGCATGGCTCCGTGCTGGTGGCGCATGCACTCAGCTACCTTGCCTGTGCCCGGTGAGTGGGCAGGAGTGGGCATGGGTAGGGGTGTGGACCTGCCAAGCGGGAATCCCGGGGGAAGATGGAGGTGGAATGTCTCTGGGAGCACAAAATGATCTCTCAGCCTGGAAAGGAGGTTGAGAGACTACAGATCCCAATATCTACCCCAGCCTACCTGGCCACGTGGGCTGGGGGTTCTGGGAGCTGTCCAGGCCAGCGATCAGTCCTGATGAGAGTACACTCATTGACTCAGTGGGACTTACACACATTTTGACTCCTCAAGTTCCCCTCTTGAGCCAGAGGTCCTACTCCAGCTAGACCTTCTGGTGGGACTGAGCCCTCCCTGTAGCAACTTTTCCAAGCTCTGAATTTGCCCCCTGCCCTGCCCAGCCCCCTGTGCCAGCAGGGGCAAGAACTATGTGTGCGTGCCTGTCTCATCCACACAGGCCTCTCCCTTTCTCCTCTGGCAGATTCGGACTCTCAGACGGGGAGCTGCAGGACGTCCTCTCTCTGGACAACGAGGTTCTCTCCAGGGTCGTCTTCTCCCAGCGGTCCCAGCCAGCCCCACACCAGGGTGTCCTCCGCCTCCCACCCCTGCTGTGGGCCCGGCTCTTCCGAGACCTGGCCCCGTGGCTGGAGGAGAGGGAGGCTGACGGCTTTGTCCTCTGGGGCTTCCGCCACAGGTCAGTCCCCGGCTGGCCTTCCCCTCTTCCTTCCCCCAGAGGACCAAGATGGCCAGAAAGAGATGTCCTGGGGACTCACAGCTCCCAGAATCCCCAACCGGCATGGCCATGGGGATGGTGGACGTGGCCACCCAGCTCTGGCCTCTCCCACATCTTCCTCTTTCCCCCAAGGGAGTTTTCTGCTGCTATGGAGGAGCGCTACCTCTCCTGGCCGAAAGAGAGGGCCACGCGGCACCTGATCCTGGCTGATTTCTTCCGGGGGACATGGAGTTGGGGCCAGAAGAGACCCATCCAGCTGCCTTCATCCAGCAAGCCCATGAGCTTTGATAGGAAGGTCAGGCTCTGCAGGTCAAAGGGGAGCCAGGCAGGCAGGCAGGAAAGGCTGGCAGCAAAAGGGGCAAGTACCCTGTCCTCTAGGAGAGGGGCTTCTACTTTGAGTCCCCAGACCATGAAGGAAGGAAGGTGGGTTGGATGGTTCGGTTGATGGAACTCACCTGGGAGAATTGCCCAGTTGCTGGGGAGGGTGGGCTGACCCCTCAGAAATGGCTGGAGAAGGTACCCCCCCACACATACCCTGCCCCACTGACTGTGTGTGGGAGAGCTGGGAACTACAGCCAGCCCTCCATGTTTGCTAGGATTAGGGGCTCAGGACCTCCGCAAAAGTGGAAAGTGGGCTTTTTAAGGACTGCTGACCTGATTGTAACCACCAAGAGAGAAGGCTCCCCCAGAAAAGAGGCAGTTGAGGTAGGGAGACAGGGGTTGAGGAAACTCACAAATAACGATGTCTGTGAACGTGGATGGCTGACTTTAGAATCCGGTTGCATTTGGGAGACAAGCTCCATCGACTTTGACAGCAAAGTTCTGTCACGTTTATGTAGTGCTTTGGGGAATATACATGTGACTCGATTGGAATCTTTACTCCTTACTCAACTTTAAATTAAGATGTGGTCATTCACTTCAAAACCTAAAACGGATGCGTGTGAATTCCTTCTGGCCCAGGTCGCTCCGCAGCCGCTCTGGTTTTCCGACAGGTGTGCAAACCGGAGGAAGCTGAGCGAACTGCCCCTCCACTTGCTGCAGGCCGGGCAGACAGAGGAGCTCTGGCGGGACGTTCTGGGTGAGACGTTTTACTCAGTTGGTCAGCGTCCTTCGCAGACAGTTGCTTGTGCAAAATGCAGAGCGTGGCTTTTTTCCAAGGTTTAGATACTGCTTTTCATGCCAAAAGCAACATAAAACAGTTCAAAGTAAAATAAAACAGTACCATAAAATGGTAAAGGAATAAAAGCAATAAAAGCAATCTAGAATTGGAGTAACTCACAGAGTAAGCCATTCAACTGCAAAGCCCAGGATTCCACAGGATGTTGAAAGTGGAATAATTGCAGTATAGCAGTCTAGTGCAGAAATGGCTTATGTCTCCCAGAGGTCATCAGGGAGCCCACGGGTCCAAGAATGGCTTCTCTGAGGGCTGCCTTCAGTGGAGAAGGACTGAGGGTTGGCTGCCCAAACACCTTCCATCCCCTTCGCTTAGGCACTTGCTGCAGTGGCTTCCCTGCAAACGGCCACCATCAGCCCATTGTGGCTTTCTCTGGTTTCCTTTGCAGGGAACATGAACTGGTTGGTCTGTAGGGCTGTTTCCACTGGCCTGGGCAGCCTAGCGGCTGACTTAGCCCTGTGCCTTGTGCACACCAGCTGCCCAGAGTTGCGTCTCCTGCAGGACACCGTCCATCTCCTCCTGGGTGTCTCAGACAGCTGCGCAGGTAGGGGACGGTGGCGTCCAAAGCTTCCCTTGGTGCCTGTGATGGGTGGAGGAGGCAGCTCTCCATTGGAGAAGGGGGACAGAAACACGGCTCCCCATACATAGAGATAGTGCTCAGGGTGGGCAGCTGCTCCTTCCCCAATCCAAGACCCACCTCCGTTTTGCCCACAACAGTGGCATGGATTTGCAGGAGGGGAGGAAGCCCCTCAGCCCGTAGCACTCGAATACAGGACCAGTACAGTTCTATCTTGTCTCTCTTCTCCTTCCTCCCCCTGCAAAAGTGAGCCAGATCTACACAGAGATGTTGGGGCGGCTCCATCCCCTCGCACCCTCCTACCCGCGCCTGATCGGGAACTTGTGCCGGCAGTGCCGGGAGTGGTTTGATGCCTGGCCTCACCCCGTCCTCGTCCCCCTGGGTGGCTTCCTAGACCCACCGGAGGGGGCTCTGCGCAAGACGCTGCCGGCATTCCCCAAAGGTGGGAGTTTCTCTGTCTTCATTGTTGCTATGGTGCCGCCCCAAGAGTGGGCGCGTGTGCACACATGCACACATAATTGAAAGCGACTAACAAAACACACATCGTGGGCAGAGCATTTCAGGCGCTCAGAATAAGAAGGTGGCATTCCTGGAGGACAAAAGGTGGCACTTTCTGGAGCAGGGGGATGGCGCTGGGGCCCACCAGTCTTTAAGGTTGCTAAGTCCACACTATGCTATTATAGCACTTTAATACCACTTTAGCTACCTTGTCTGCATGCTATAGAATCCTGGGATTTGCAGTTTTATGAGATACATAGAGTGCTTACCACAGCCCCCTGAATTGTATCGCCAGAGCCAGAAAGCCAGGAGACTCTAGTGCTAGAGTTCAACAAGCTACAAGTCCCTCCCGCCTGAAACTACAAATCCCATGAATCCATAGGAAGGAGCCAAGACAGTTGTAGTAGTACCAAAGTAGCATAATTGTGCAGTGCGGATGCTCCATTCTGGGAATCCAGGCTGTCTTTCTTCTTTCTAACATTCCTGGGTCAGACTGCATTTATTTTCCTGTCACCAAGAAATCAGATAAGCCCTGCTTCACAACTACATTTTGTTATGTATGATTCTTCCATTTGTTTTTTGTTTTTTCCCCCTGGGCATATAAAAAATTCTTTCTTTTTCATTATCTATCTCAACCCCAAGATATCTATTTTTTTATCTTACATGGCAAGAATCTTTCCTGTTAACAGCATCAGTTTTACCATCCTGAATGTGACTCTTGGTTTTTTGGCCCTCATTTCTTAAAAAAGCCACAATCTAATGTGTGGATTTGGTCCTTCTGTGAGTCTTCTAGTGGAACAAGGCCATTTCCGCACTAGACTGTTATAGCATTATTATTCCACTTGCCGGCCGGACCCTCCCGAGACTGCAAACCCCAGGATTCCATAGGATGTTGCAAGTGGAATAATACCGCTATAATAGTCTAGTGCGGAAATGACCTAGGAAATGCAAGAGGGGTTTGATGGAGGGGTAAGGACTGCCTTCTTTGGAGATCATTAAGCAGGTGGGATGAGAACATTTCGGGAGTTCTGTAGTTTCGTCTTCTGGGGATGATCCTGGGGATCCCTTCCAGCAATGAGGTTCTGTGATTCGAATTCAAGCCCCTTCCACTGACTTGCGTCCACATGTAGATCCGTTGTTGTTGTTGTCCACATGTAGATCCCACACCCTGCAGTTGGTATCCTCAGTGTTTGCGCTACACACGAAGTGTCAGGAACTGAATCCCCACACGCAGATAGGACAGTCCAAAGCACTGTTTATTTAAAGTGAAGCACACGTAAAAGACTGAGCTCCAAAAATGACGTGAGTTTAAGATTCCCCCACGTTCCCTCCCCTTTGCCAAGAGACCTTGGGGCTGTGAGAGCCAAGCATCGATCACCAGCACATTCCTAGCAATGTTTACCTAACGGTCCCTGGTACCTAGGCTTCTTCAGCTACGAGCTGTCTGTTATATTAAGCTAGACTACATATCCCATTACTTTATATGGGGAGCATCCCGACACTAAGGGGCACAGCTGTGCCCATTTTGCAGAAGGGGAAAGCAGAGGCTCAGAGATAATGGGCGATACTTCCCAGAGCCAAGGGCTCCCACAGGGGGCGGGGGGCCACAGTGCCTCCCTTTTCCTTGCGGGAATCGCCCTCCAGTGTCCCCCGTCCTCACTGCTTCTTCTTCATCCTCCTCCTCTTCCTCCCCACCCCTCCATAGGCACCTCGGTGCTGGGGCTCAGCCTCATCCAAAGGCGACTCCTGGCCGGATCCCCAGGCGGCTCCATGATCGTTTGGGACACGGAAGGGTTTGCTGTCTGGCGCGTCCTGTCCGGACACTCTGGTGAGGAACTGAAACAGAGACAGGTTTTTATTTGTAAAAATTACCTTTATTGCAAATGTATTGAAAAAAAAAATATTTAAAAGAAAATTACATAAACCATTACGTAGCCAATTGACATGGGAGGCATAAAAAGTAACCAATAATAAGAAAAAAGAAAGCAAAAGGTATACAAAATGGGAACTGAAAAAGAAAAGGAAAAGAATCATGGAAACCAAAGGAAAAAAAAAAAAAAAAGAGGGAGAAAGAAAAATGTCCATCTAAATTAGTTAATCTGAAAACTAAAACCTATAAGCAAAAGGGGAAAAATAAGTATTACCAAACAAACAAAAAGGATATTAACAAAAATTGACAAAAGGGTATAAATAAGATGACTTCCAGATTCAAAACAATTGTAGGGTGCTAAACTTATATCTCACTAATCCTGATATATATATATATATATGTTAAATATATATGTTAAATATATGTGTTAAAACTGGTCTTTACCATAAATAGCCAAACTTTAGTCAGTAATAAGTAATGTGTGTGTGTGTGTGTGTGTGTATAGATGGAAAAAAAGGGGTACAAGCCTTAAAGGTCGAAGCCAGCTATTGATCCCCAAATTCTGACAGTGGAAGACTGGATATTCAAATTATGTGATTTAGCAGAGATGGATCAGTTGGCATTACTGTTGGCCAATCAATTTATTGATCTTTTAAAGATTAATGGAAAATTCTAGCTCCCCTTTGGGAAAACAGATGGGGAAATGATCGGTATCAGTGATCAGAGTCAGATTTTTAAAGAACATCCAATTAAACAAACAAGAGCACTAAAGCATAGTTCAATTAAAAGGAATTGTAATGTGTATTTTAAAACTTCAGCCCCCGCCCCTAAAACTTAGCATCCAAGTAGTTGCACAGAAGCCCCCCAACATGTGAATAGAAAGGACTTTGCCGGCAAAAGGCAGAAAGTGTGTATGTGTGTTTGGAGGGAGGTGTACCGGCCGCTCCCCATCTTGCCCTCAAAATGCCACCCTAAATCCCCAAAAAGAGCCAGTGCGGTTTGAGTGTCCAGTTACGACCTGGGTTCGATTCCCTGCTTGGCCGTGGAAACCGACTGGGCGACTTTGCGGGCATCGCACACTCTCAGCCCCAAAAAAACCTATGATAGGTTCTTCTTAGGATCACCATAAGGTGGAAACAACGTGAAGGCTCAACAGCAATCCTGAAGAAGATGAGGGCGGCTGTCCTGAGCTCCTCTTGCCCATGGACGTGTGGCTGTGCCCACCTCCTGTGCCCAGCCTGGCATCAGAAGAGAGGAGGCACAGACAAAGGGGATGGGCTCCGGCCCTGAAAGGGGTCTGCTTCAGGTCCCATACTGGCTGGGAGACCAACAGAATATAAGTTATAAATAAATAGATAAACAGAAAGGAGCGATTCAGTCTTCAGGCAGCCCTAGGGGTCTGGGAGGAAAAGAGGGATCTTGGGGGACCTCCTCAAGCCAGGTTGGGGATGAAAGGGGCCCCGGGGCAACTCTGGTACGCCCTTCCTTGGTTCTGTCCCCAAGAGGGTGGAAGTGGGCCAAAAATGCCAGACCACCCACGGAACAAGGCTGGAAGCCCCTTCTTGTATGGGTGAAAGGGGGTGTTTTTATTCCAAACATTGCATGGGGAAGCAGCGATGAGTGGAAAAGGTGGCTTGCTTCTGCTGAAGTTTTCAAGAGAAGCAGTTCAAACTATTTATCTCTGTCTCACTTCTGCTTTTTTCCCCTCTAAGCCAGCCAGTCCAGGGAGTCTGGAGGGATCAGGGGTCCCTTGTGGCCCCAGGGCTGCCCCCTGTGGCCCCGATCATTTTCAAATGCCACCTTCAACCAAGGGCCCTCCTGCCTTCCCAGAAGCTGTGTGCCTGCAATTCTTCTGCTCCCCACTTTGGCCCTTGGGCTCGGGGGTCCCTCTAGGAAGGAGTCCTGGGGCCACACCCTGTTCCCCACTCCCTCTGTGGCCCCAGCTGGCGTTGGTCAAACAATTTGGTGAGCTCCAGCCCTGTTCTCCCCCACTCCCCTCTCTTGTCCTGCAGCTGAGGTGAGGTACGTGCGTATTTTCGGCAAGGGAAGTCGTGCCGTCTCAGTTGCCCAGGATGGCACCTTGTGTTTGTGGAGCCTGGATTCTGGCACGGAGGAGCTTTCCATCCGTGGCCTTCGGATCAGAGATGAGGACCAGAGCTGCTGGCTGGATGTGGATGAGAAGAACCAGATGCTGTACTGGTTCTCTGGGGTCGAGGTGAGGGGAATAGTGCGGACAGAAGGGGCCCTCAGTATCGGGGGGAGGGTCCTGCCTCTTCCTCTCCCTCCTCAGGACTGGCAGATCTTGCAAAAGAGCGTGTGGGTGCCTCATTCTTTGGGGCAAAAGGGCCCTCGGCAGCTGGCGACGGGGTTCTGGAGCTGAGCTAATTTGGCTTTGGGATCAAAGAATCAGCACGCTGGGCCTTTAGGGTCACAAGGAAACTGAGAGGATCAGCAGACAGTCTGGCTCGGGACTTCCAGCCCAGGACTCCAGGAATTCTCCATTGCTAGCCAACATCCTGAGGTCACAGTTCTTCGCTGCAGCAAATCCTGGAACCGAGGCTCTGGGGGACATATCCCTAAATCCCTTAATCCATCCTGGCTGCAGAGCTTGGGAAAAGCACTTGGGTAGGAGGATTGTAACTCCTGGCTAGGGGATTCTGGGAGTTGCACTCCCCTTCCCCAAATAGTTCTGTCCTGCTGTTAGTGGCAAGGGGAAGTTCGTCTCCAACCAGAAGGTTTGAGTTCAAGGAGCTGTGTTGCGGAAGCCCCTGCTGCTCCGTCAGATGGAGAGAGAGGGCCAAAAGTTTCCCCTTGCCGTCCAGGTCACAGCCTGGCACCTGGAGACGGGGCTTCCTGCCTTCTGCATCCCCCCGGACCCCCCGGACACCTGGCTCTGTGCCGGCCTCTTCATGCCCCAGTGGGTGGTGATGACAGTGTCCCACCAGAGGACTGTCTGCTTATGGGACAACGTCAGTGGAAAGCTGCGGGCAGAGCGGTGCCCAGCCATGCTGGAGCTGGAGCCAGAGGAGGTGCCAACAGCCGGCAGCGCCCTGCTTCAGAAATCTGGCAGGATGGTGGTTGGCTTCAGCAGCAAATCCATCTTGATGGTGCGTTTCTCTTCCTGTGTTCCCGCCCCTCTGCTGGCCACTGGAGGGACCATGGGGTACCCAGTGGGGGGTACCCACTGCTGGGTGTGGAGCAACAACAGCAAGCCAAGTACAGGACTCTAAGTTTCTCGCCTGTCCGGAGAGTTTGGCTGCTCCCCTGCAGCACTGCTTTCCAACATTTAGTCCACATTTTTTTGGGGGGGGAGCTCCCTTTCTAAGGGATCTAGATCACAAGCTGAACATGAGCCAGCAGTGTGATGCTGCAGCCAAGAAAACCAATGTGATTCTTGGTTGCGTCAATAGGAGTATGGTGCCCAGATCAAGGGAAGTAAGTACCTCTCGGTTAGTACCACTTTACTCTGCTTTGGTCAGACCTCATCTGGAATCCAGTGTCCAGTTCTGGGCACCTCAATTCAAGAAGGATATGGATAAGCTGGAGCGTGTCCAGAGGAGGGCAACCAAAATGGTGAAGGGTCTGGAAGCCATGAAGCCCTGTGAGGAGCATCTTAGGGTGCTGGGGATGTTTAGTCTGCAGAAGAGGAGGTTAAGAGGGGACAGGATAGCTATGTTTAAATATTTGAAGGGCTGTCATGTTGAGGATGGAGCAAGCTTGTTTTCTGCTGCTCCAGAGACTAGGACAAGGAGCAATGGATTCACGGCACAGGAAAAGAGATTCTACCTAAACCTCAGGAAGAACTTCCTGACGTTCAGAGCTGTTGGGCAGTGGAATATGGAGTGTGGTGGAGTCTCCTCCTTCTTTGGAGGTTTTTAAGCAGAGGCTGGATGGCCATCTGTCAAAGGGCGGGCTTTGATGTGTGTTCCTGCATAGCACTGGGTTGGATTCAATGGCCCCTGGGGTCTCTCCCCCAACTCTACGATTCTATGATTCTTCCCCACTAAACACTCCCCTCCATGCAGATTGCCTGTGATGGAAGCACCCAGCTGAAAAAGCTCCCCGAAGGGGTCCATTTTGTGCTGCCCTCTGAGGACGAATCTCTTCTTGCAGCAGGTTGGTTGGATGGCAGGGGGTCTCCTGCTCCCTGGCACTGGGGTGGCAGTGGTGGGGCCTCCCAGAGAGTGGCTGGGGTTAACTGCAAGAAGCCCCACGGCTGTGAGTGAGTGAGAGAGAGTGCCAAGGCTCCTTTAGGGTTCCGTGCCTTCTGCACGTTTTCAGATGCCCCTTTGTCAGAGGCTCTGGGCAGCTTCCAATAGCACGGCTTCCAATTAGATTCCCATCAAATGAGCCGATCTCTCCTTCCAGGCTTCGGGAGGCACGTGAGGATTTTCCGGAGCAGCCGCGGAGAGCTCTACCCTCTCCTGGACTCGGACCTGGTGCATGGCGGGGCGGTCACTGCAGCTGCCTTTTCCACAGACAACCGTACCCTCCTCACCAGCAGTGCTGGGGATGATGGTATCTGGGTAAGAAGGAGTGCCAAGTGTGTGTGCAGAGAGAATTTTAAGCCTTTTGAGCGATGACTGGCAGCTGGGAAAAAAAGGGGACATCAAAGTATAATTAAACTTACCAGTTAGTAAATTAAAAATCCCAAGGTTGCTGCAGAGAAGGTAAGTTCCCCACTGACCCATCCACCCTGTTACTTCCTCTTCCTCCGAAAATCTTTTTGTGCATACGAGGAGCTTCCATCTCAAAAAGAAACTTTTGCTACAGCTGGGTGGAGATGCAGAGGAGGGCCCCCCCCAAATAATCCTGAGATTTCCAGGTATTTCTTGCATTCATCGTTGGCTCATCCTTCTTGCTTTGGGATGCTCCAGGCTGTGCCGTTCAGACTTTTCCAGGGATAAAGTTTTGTTGCTGACATGGAGGGTAGGACTTGAATACGGAGCTTCAGAGTGCAGGAAAAAGGCCTTTGGAAAAAACGTCAGCAAGAAAAAAGGCCTCCCTAATGTGTTAGGCACAATACTGGAAACAGAAATCAGAACCATCAGTTGAGGACTGGAAGGTCAAAGTTATGGATATGGAGAAATGGAGAAAATATCTAGTCCAATGAAAGGGAATTTGACTCAAGGGTCTGTGCAAGAATGGAGTCAAGACTCGGTTTCTTGCCTTAGACTGGGTTAAAAGTAACAAACGATAAACAGTTAAAAAGATGTGGTGATGTAATAAATATCCGGTTAAGTTAAGGCTGGGGAAAAATGTCAAAAAAAGATAGAAATTTTTTTACATGGTGTGTGTAAATTGTAAGTATGGGATGCATGGAGAGAAAAGGGTATTTCACAAAAATTAGGTTCAGATTAAGATGATTTATGAATTGGGAGGGGGAAACACATAATATGGAATGCGAGTGAACAAAACGAGAGGGGTTTACTATAAAATGGTGGTATACATTGTAAAAGAAACCACAATTTTGTGTGAGCGTGTCTATATACGTGTTTTACATCTGTTAGAATTTTTAATACAAAAAAGGAAAGAAAACGGCCCTCCCCGTTCAGCAATGAATCCGGCTGCCTTGGGAGGGAGGCAATAGAGGCCCTGCTGTTTGGGGCTGGTGGCCCACCTTGCAGGGACCTTGTGGGGATGGTAGATCTCCCGTTCCAGCATCAGGGGGTTCCTTCCGCGCCCAGCTCTGTCACTTCAGGCCTGTTTCTTGCCCCTAGGTGTGGGACCTCTCCCAACAGGGCTTGCTGGCAGATGTTTTGGGGGACGTTGGGGTGCCCACCACCCACCTAGCCGTCGGGCACCACACGCTGGTCTCCGCCTCTCGCCACGCCCCGGAGCTCCGGGTCTGGGACCTCAGCTGTGGCCGGAAGCACAAGGCGCTCCCTCCGTGCGTGGCGAGCGGGGTCTGCACCGCGCTCGCCCACGAGGGGAGGTACGCTTGTGTCCCCCACGCACAAGAAGAGCGCAAGGTGGTCGTTTGGGACTGCGAAGAAGGTGAGCTCTGCCAGGAGGGAAGCAATGCGGGAAGGAGGGCAAATCCGTGGGGAAGCACAACCTCTCCTGCTTGCAGGAGTTACTCTCTTGGACTGCATCTCTCAGGTTGCAAGATGGGCACTTGGAGCTGCAGTCGTCTTTTGGGGGGGCCTCTCCCAAGTATGGGGGTCCCAGGCTGTCAAATTGGGACGTCGGGCACTTTGAAATTGGCAGCCAGTGCAAATCTTTTAAAACAGGTGTCGTGTGGTTTGCGTGTGGTATTCCACTCAGCAGCAATATGTATACCTCAGGCCATTTCCGCACTGGACTGTTAGAGTGCTATTATTCCACTTTCAACATCCTGTGGGATCCTGGGGTTTTGCACTTTAGGGAGGGGCCTCAAAGTGGATTGGGGCTTGAGAACTGTGGTACCATCTCAACAGGCCACAAAGCCAGAGCTGGGAATGTAGTCCACCGGTTGTGAGAATGATGGGAGCTGCAGTCCGCTCCTGAGGAGCCAAGCCCAGGGAGGGGGCATGGGCGGATCTGTCCACCTCCCTTTCCAACTTCTTTGCTTTTTGCTCTCCCCACAGAGGAGGTCTTGCAGACATTGGATGCTTCAGCCCCAGTTCGGTGCCTGGAGGTGTCCTCCCAGAAGAATCTCCTCTTCGTCGGACTGATGTCAGGAACGGTGCTGGTGTTCCCCTTGGACTCTGGGCAAGATGTCGGCTGTGTCCCACCTGCCCAGAACCCCAAGCCTGTCACCGCCCTGGCCCTGACCCAGAACGAGAACCTGCTGGCCGTCGCCTGCGAGGACCGGGTGCGAGTGGTGGAGGTGGGCCAGGGACCCCCCAGCAGTGGCTTTCTCCTGGGCCCGCCAGCCTATGCCTTTGAGACTCACCTTCCTGGGGTGGCCATCTCCAGCTTGGCCCTCCTGTCCGGCCCCCGAGTCCTCTATGGGATGACCAGCGGCCAGATCTTCCTCTACCACTGCCCCCAAGACCGCCTGGTCCCCCTGGACAGTGAGTGTGCCAGTGGCGTCACCTGCTTGAAAACCAGCCATGGGGAGAAATGGGCTTTCAGTGGGTCGGTGGATGCTCCACTACGGTTCCTCTGGGACGTGGATCAGTGCCACTGGGAGCACCAGATGCTCTTCCAGAAGGTTGGTGCTGCCGGCAGAGCTTGGTAAAACATCTCCTACCTCCACCTTTGGACCAACATTTCCTAAAATTTCTGGCTCAGAAAAAAAAGGGAGTAACATTTTCCTGAAGTACATGTAGGCAGAAAAAATGGAATGCACAAACATAAGATGGGGGACACATGTCTGGATAACAATACATGTGAAAGGGATCTAGGAGTCTTGGTGGGCCACAAGCTGAACATGAGCCAGCAGTGTGATGCGGCAGCCAAGAAAGTCAATGCGATTCTTGGTTGTATCAATAGGAGTATGGTGTCTAGATTGAGGGAGGTAATGGTACCACCCTATTCTGCTTTGGTCAGACTGGAATCCTGTGTTCAGTTCTGGGCCCCTCAATTCAAGAAGGATATGGACAAGCTGGAGCGTGTCCAGAGGAGGGGGACCAAAATGGTTAAGGGTCTGGAAGCCACAAAGCCCTATGAGAAGCGGCTTAGGGAGGTGGGTGTGTTTAGTCTGCAGAAGAGAAAGTTAAGAGGGGATATGATAGCCATGTTTGAATATTTGAAGGGGTGTTATGTCAAAGTTGGAGTAAGCTTGTTTTCTGCTGCTCTGGAGACTAGGACAAGGAGCAATGGATTCAAATGACAGGAAAAGAGATTCCACCTGAACTCAGGAAGAACTTCTGGACGATTAGACCTGTCCGGCAGTGGAATCTGCTGCTGCCTGAATGGGGTGTGGTGGAGCCTCCTCCTTCTTTGGAGGTTTTTAAGCAGAGGCTGGATGGCCATCTGTCCAAGGAAGGGCTTTGATATGTTCCTGCATGGCTGAAGGGGGTTGGACTGGATGGTCGCTGGGGTCCCTTCTAGATCCAGGATTCTATGATTCTATGAACTGCAGTTATCTAACCTGCTACCTGCAGAACTCTGCTGTTACGTCAGTTTGTAGGATCATAATGTAAATAGCCCCATCCTGTGTAAGTTGAATTCAGGGTGGCATCCATGTGGGTATGTCTCTTTAGCTAACCCAGCAGAAGTTGTCCAAGAATTGCTCCACCTATCTCCCTCTTTTTTGTTTTCTCCTTGTCTTCTCTCTCTTATCTAACCACGTCAGGTGTCACAAATTTCTACCAGATAGCAGACACCAGCCAGCAGTGCCTGCTTAGTCCCGTGTCGTGCAGAGCAGGGAGAGGGCAACTGGGGCCCAGCTTAAACCTCCTTCTTGTTAGCCCTACAAGGGGAGATGAGCCCCCGGGGTCACCCCTGGCCTCTTCCATGTCTTACAGAGCACCTCTCCAGAAATGCTTCCCCTTTCCTTCCTAGGAAGACTCCTTCCAGCCTGGGGTCCTCTGTGCCTGCTTCTCGAAGGATGACCGGTTTCTCTTCACTGCATCGACGGATCGGTGTGTGACGGTTTGGGACGTCTCGCAAGGTGAGCAGTTTGGCTTGTTGTTCTTGCAAGTGTGGCTGTGTCGCGCTGCCTCTTGGGGCAATGTCCTCAAGGGCCAGGTTGCTGTATGAACACAGCAGCTGAGATTCTACATTGGGTGTACACACACCTTTCTCCTTGCCTATGTGGCTGCACAAGAAGAAGAGGTGGCTTTGGACAGATTGCAAGAGCCCAGCAAACAGCCCCTTGCACCCCATCCCAAAGAAGCCACACACGTGTCCCTAAACCTCAAGCCACGTTTGGGGTTGCCACCAGCAGCTTTTTGGCTGGCATGGGTGTTACACAAATAAATAATGTGTCCAGTTCAAGAAGGATATGGAGAAGCTGGAGTGTGTCCAGAGGACGGTGACCAAAATGGTGGAGGGTCTGGAAGGAGCGTCTTAGGGAGCTGGGCATGTTTAGTGTGCAGAAGAGAAGGTTGAGAGGGGACATGATAGCTATGTTTAAACATTTGAAGGGATGTCATGTTGAAGACGGAGCAAGCCTGTTTTCTGCTGCTCCAAAGGCTAGGACAAGGAGCAATGGAATCAAACTACATGAAATGAGATTCCATCTGAACCTCAGGAAGAACATCCTGATGCACAAAGCAGTTTGACATTGTAATCTGCTGCCTTGCAATGTGGTGGGGTCTCCTCCTTCTTTGGAGGTTTTTAAGCAGAGGCTGGATAGCCATTTGCTGGGGGTGCTTTGAGTGTTTATTCCTGCGTGGCAGAATGGGGTTGGACTGAATGGCCATTGTGGTCTCTTCCCACTCTATTTTTCTATGAAATTGGCTCTTCCCCATCCAAGGCATATCTGCAGCAAGGGTGGGGAACTGTCTTTCACCCTGATAGCCAGATTCAGTGTCCTTTCTTGGGGCCCCTGTTTGGGGCAGGAAGAAGGGTCCCACAAGCACCACCCTACATTTTAGCTCAAAGCTCTTTTTGGTAGAAATGGAGTGGGAAAATATGCCCCATTCAGCAGCCAAGAAACCACCCAAGCAAAGGTGTGATGACAGGGAAGCAGGTACAACCCCACCCAGGAATGCCAGCAAGGCCCAAGGACGCACAAGCAGCATTTGAAAACATAAGTTGCCAGCCTTGTGATGTGCGCCTCATGCTTGCATCCTCCCCAGGGGTCTTGTTAGCGGTTCAGTCTGTGCACACAAAGATCACCAGGATGGAGCCGACGGCCGACGGCTTTGTCGCAGCGACGAGGCTGGGGTACCTCATCCGGGAGAAGTTCCGCTGCCCTCCGTCTGTCAGCCCCCAGCACGATCCACTTCGGGGCATCAACGTCACATGGAGAGTAACGTCTCGGAGGAAAGAGGAGGAAGAGGATCCAGGGGGAGAGCCGGGCAGCCGTGGGAGACCCCTGCTCCACCAGCAGAGCGGTGGGAACAAATTTTCACAAGTCTGCCGGGTTGTATGAGGACCGCAAGAAGCAGCCAAGCCACAAGACACCGGGTTGGGGGGCAGCCATGAGAAGACAGGAAAGGTGTGTGGGTCAGTAGGTGGAGCTGATCTGGTGGAAAGCTCTCTGCACCTCTCTGCTTCCACCTCTCCAGTCTGTTACCCTGTGAATTGGGGGTCCCGGGAGGGGTGCCCAAACAACCAAACAAACCAAGCAAAGATGGGGAAATTAGCTGGAGCATTCTCTTGGCTAGCAAGAGGCAGGGTAACTTAGCGGGAATCTTTTACCCTGTGTATACAGGTTCAGGTCAGTGAGTAGTCAGACAGTTAAACTAGCAATAATATTTATTAGACAATTATTAAGAAAACACAACCACGCAGCTAACTAGAAATAGAAAATAGAGCTTTAGGGGAATGGGTGATACGTCACCTATCTCGCAGTCCTGGGAAAGTCCAATGGAGGGCAGGAGGGCTCGGCACGGCGACCGAGGGCAGCAAGGCGGGATGGATGGAAGTCCAGAGCGATCCGGCGAACAGTCCGAACGCAAGTCCAGCGAGCAGTCCGAAGAGTTCTCGGAACTGGGGGTTTTTATCAGGGGAAAAATGACCGTGGGCTAGTCTGGTTTTGGGCGAAAACAATGAGTTTTGGGCTGGAGACAATGTCTCCGAAAGATCACAATTTACATGATTGAGTTAAGATCGAATTGACAATAGTATAGCCGGTATGCAGATGCTCAACTGCCAAGATGATATCTTTGGTTTACCAAAGGCCAGGCCAGTACATGGTGGTAACAAATCATCCCAGCAAAATCATTTCTGGTGACATTGCAAAATCTATGTATAAATTTTCAGACCAACTATGTTTCACTATCTTGCAAGTCCGCCACAGATATTTGTATTTTAAATAGTTTTGTATTTTAAAGTATGTTGGTTATAGGTTGTTTTTAATTGTATCTGGGTTGTACCCCACCTTGAGCCTTGGGGAGAGGCAGGTAACAAATAAATAACAACAAGATGATGAAGAGAAGAAAAAGGATCTTTCCTTATCTGAAAGCCCCAACATTGATTTGAAACATTCTTAAGGTGTTTTGACAACTTTTATGGAGTTAAGCACCATCCATCAGAGCTGGCTGCCTGGACCACAAAGCAAAATCCAAAATATATTTTAGATGTTTTTTTCAGTTGGTGGGATGAATTATGGGCTTATGAAGAAGGAGGCTTTCCCCAGGAGGCACTTCAGGTTTCGGGGAGTACATCTACCATAATCCCTGATCACTAGCCATATGGGAATGATGGCAGTGAAGTCCAAAACATTTGGAGGGGCCGAGATTCTCCCGCCTCTGAACCTCTTCTTCCATCCCTCTATTAGTTTTCTTTCCTTTTTTGGATCTTTGTGTTATTTTGTCTGACTACCCTTCCCTAGATCCCCCAGTCAGAATGCCCAGTGGGATTCTGGGACTTGTCCAAAAAACCCCTGACGTTTCTAAGCCCATTTCTGCACTACTGTGTTTTATAGTGCTATTATTCCACTTTCAAAATCCTCTTTCTGCACTACATAACTATTGCACTGATTCCACTAACTGCTATGGTTCTGTTCTGTGGAATCATGGGATTTGCAGTTTAGGGAGGGCTATGTAGCACAGCGTGTACCTCGCAAGACTGCAAACCCCAGGATTCCATGGGAGGCAGCCATGGCAGTTAAAGTGGAATCATAGTGCAATAATTGTGTAGTGCGGAAAGGCCCCTGGGGTTTGTAGTTTCCTGCGATGAAAGCGCTCTCAGGCTGAGAATCCTAAATACCCCTCCCTAAGCTTCAGATCCTAGGATTGCACAGGAGGCTGAAAGCGGAATAATAGCACTCTAACAGTCTAGTGCGGAAATGGCCTAAGTATCAGCAGCCCTTTGTTGTGCCACTCTACCCTTCCCACTAGCTATCTCTTTGATCCCCCTTCGCTCCCCGTCTTTTGATGCCCACTCTAGTTTCCCACCGCCGCCTTCTCTGTGGTTCTTCCCACCCATTTCCGGTCCTTCCGCCTATACCTTTCCGGACGCCTCACTCCTCCCGCAACGTGAAGGTTCCGCCTCGCCCCTCCTTCCGTGCGACCTGCGCGGTGACGCAAGGCCGGCGGGAGGGGGAGGCGGAGTCGGCGGCGGCGGCGGCGGCGGAGCCCCAACATGGCGGCGGGGGGCGGCGGCGGCGGCGGCGGCGGCGGCCGAGGGGGCGGCGGCGGGGGTCCCAGGCTGGGGAGCCGGGCGGGGGGCGCAGCAGCAGCAGCAGGAGCGGCAACAACAGGGGTCCCCACCGCGGAGAAGCTCCCTGTCCACGTAAGTCGGGGGAGAGGGGAGACCCTCGCCCAGAGTGACTGTTGCTCCGCCACCCACACCCTCCCCGTCTGCCCCACCCAGAAATTCTTCATACCACCTCCCCAAATTCCTTTACATGGCAGGGAATGAAGCCCCCCCACACTGAAAGGCCCCCAAACCCGCTCCCCCACCCCAGAAATCGGTTTAAGCTGCCTACCTGACCCCCACATTCTTCGCACCCCCTCCCCAATTTCCTTTGTAGGGCAGAAGAGCCCCCAAAATCGCCTCCCTATCCCAGAAGTCATTTTAGGCTGCCTGCCTGACCCCCAGATTCTTCGCACCCCCTCCGCAAATTCCTTTGCAGGGCAGAAAATGGAGCCCCCCGACCCTGAAGGGCCCCCATCCATCCCTTGGGGGGAGCAAACCCCTGAAAACTATGAAAAGGAGGTATTAAAATGGGAAGGTGGTGGTGGTGGTGGGTAATATTTCTTTGATGGGGATAAGGACCCCCCAGTATGTGTGGTTGGGGGGGGTTGGCTTGTTTTGTGGAGGGGCTCCTTGAGTGAAATGACAGAAGCGTGGTACAGCTTCAGGCGTTTTTATGATGGATTTTGGGATTATACAGAAGGCTTGTTATCAAATGTGAGTCTGGAAGGCCTGCTTTGAAGGACTTATTGTGGAAAAAAAGACTGCGGAGTTTAGGGAGAAGTCTGTAATCATTCCCAGGGTTCAGAGTGAAGCCCTCTCAGTTTGTCACCCGGTTGCAGAAAAGTGGATGAAGTTGCCCAAAGCGAATCCATTAAGTATTGTTGTTGCTGCGATATGCTTTTGACTTATGGCACCCCTATAATGTTTTTTTGGGGGGCTGAGAGTATGTGACTAGCCCGAGATCATCCAGTGGTGACTGAGCAAAGAAGTAGTCCAACCCTGCTGTCCATGGTCGTAGTAGCCCAGCGATCAAAGCACCCTGGCTCTCAATGAGGTGTTGCAGCCCATCAAATATTCTGGATTAGCTTCAGTGCAGCATCCCTGGAGCGCTCTTCTGGGGCAATAAATCTCTCTGCACTGGATGCAGAAGAGGCTTTGTTCTTGGAAGTGCGTTTTGTGATTAGACCTGCAGTCTGTAGGTAAAAGGAGGAGCCCCAGAAAAGAAGAGGGGAGAAGCAAAGTGGGGTGTGGGGATGATCTGCATTCTCCTTGCCCCCAAAAGGTTGTGGGTTCCTACGTGGCTGAAGGGGGCTGGACTGGATGGCCCCTGTGGTCTCTTCCAACTCTGTTACAGTTGGCTTCCCACATTTGTGGGTTTCACTTTTGTGGATTTGATTGTTCATGGATTATTTGCTGTCACCTCTGCTGCCTCCCTTTGCCATTTTTAATAGGGACTGCAAGCTTCATGAGGCTGAGAAACTAAACGAGACTTGCAGGTCGCTCTTAAAAATGGTGTGGGGCAGCAGTGGAGGTGACCGTAAGCCCCGCCAGCCACCGACTTCTGCCCCTGATGCCTCAAAGGAATCCACGGTGGGTTGAATATGGTGATCATACTTTTTTTCTGTATTAAGTATGGTTTGGGAGGGCCTAACGTTATTTATGGCTTTTCCACTTTCTTTGGGGTCCTGTGCCCCTAACCCAACCCTCACGAACATGGAGGGATGACCGTATATTCTATAATTCTATGATTCTATGAAAGAAGGCCTCAGAACAGCACCTGGGAAGGGCTTGTGGGGTCCTTGCTGCTTTTGCCTTCCTCCCCGACCTCCCTCTTTTGTCTCGCTAAATAGGCCCCACAGTTTGTGGGTGCCTCCCGTTTTCCAGCCAGTACTCCCAAGCACCTCACCCATGTGCCGTTCTGCCTGTCACAGGTGGAAGGGAGGATCTCTCTGGCTTCTTTTTTTGGAAGGGAGGTGCTGCTGTGCCCTTGATGCTATGCAAGATGAGGTGGCCCAGAATAGGGGCTGGCACTCCCAGGCAGTGGCATATTTACTGTAAACAGGGCCTAGGGCAAGTGTGGAAGTTGCGCCCCTACCTTCTTGCCCCTACCCCCACCCCTATATGCATTGCACCCCCTGGCATTGGCGCCCAGGGCACGTGTCCTACCTGCCTCACCCTAGCTACGCCTCTGCTCCCACAGCTGTGCTGAATTTTCAGGCCCTTTGCAGGCTGTGCCGCTCCTTTGCTTTGCCCAGCTCCATCCAGTAGAGGTGGGGGAAATCTTTCCCAGCCCTGAGTGAGGTGTTTGATGCTATGAAGGGTCAAAGTGGGATGGGGATGAAGGAGCCTTTCTGGTGTTGCTGGATGAACCCTCCACAGTGTCTCTCTCCTTTAGTTATGGGGTGGGTTGACTAGGGCAATCGCAGTCCGGCCACCTCTGGAGGGCCACATGATTCCCACCCTGAGTTAAAGTGAGGTGGTGGTCTATGGCAGGGCCAGAGCCTCGAAAAGTTCCTTTTGGGAGATTGGGGCTCCTGAATCCCCAACCAAGGCTTTACTTACCCAAGGCAGTCTAACCACACACACACACCCTGGCTGGCACCAGTCTCTCCTGGGAGATTGATGCTCTCCCCGCATTGTCTGCTATACTGTCTTCCTGGATGGATAATGACTGGGCTGGGCTTTTCTCAGGGGGGTGTTTGATGCAGGCAGCCTTCTCTTTGTCCCGGCCTTTGTGTTTCATTTGCCCCATACAGTGGTTGGAAGTGGGGTAGAAAAAGGCTGGGGGAGTGAGGTTGCTGTGAAGCCTTGGAGGTCCTGTCCGATGCAAAATAGGCTGGCTTTTCTGGCACCAGTGTTCCCCTCTACCAGGTCTTAGGGTAGAAAGGGGAGCCTCCTGCACCCTCTCATTCTCCTGCCCCCCCTTGACCTGATGGAAGATGTGACTGCTTCTGAGACTGTTCTTCTCTTTCTGCCTCCTGGAGCAGATCTGTTGCATCACAGGCTGAGCCAAAGAAAATGGGTTCTTTTCATCATAGAGAAGTCCTCATTGTGAAGGCGAAGCTGGGGGTTCCATGACACCCTTTCCAATTTTGTGCAGGTAGAAGATGCTCTCTCCTACCTGGACCAGGTGAAGATCCGTTTTGGGAGCGACCCTGCCACGTACAACGGCTTTTTGGAAATCATGAAGGAGTTCAAGAGCCAGAGGTAACATGAACCAAGGGCATGTGCTCCCTCTTCCCTCACTTCTTGGCTGCCAGATGTGAGCCGGGAAGCGGGATCACTGGGGAGCCTCTGCCCCGGGGGCTGCAACACTCTCTCAGCCCTGACCAGGCTCTTGTTGGCTCCTCTGTTCCTCCTGATGGTCCTGTCTTGGTTCCAGCATTGACACTCCAGGCGTCATCCGCCGTGTCTCTCAGCTGTTCCACGAACACCCCGACCTCATCATTGGCTTCAACGCTTTCTTGCCACTGGGTTACCGCATCGAGATTCCAAAGAACGGGAGGCTGAGCATTCAGTCACCTTTGACTGCCCAGGTAGGCGAAGGTGGACTTGTCAAAGGTTATCCAAAATTCTTACATCTGGTTTTGGCACACCTGCCGACCAAATATAAAATGTTTACCTTTTTCGGTGATGACAACCAGATTCTCCCAGCTGGTGTGGACAGTGGTTGTTCTGAGTGGGAAATAGTGGGACTTGTTGCAAAAAAAGTAAGAAGGATGCTTACAGGTTGTGAGGGAGACCAGCAGCATCTGTGGGGAATTTGTAGGAATCGGGCAAGCGGAACTGGCTCCCCCATCACGGGCTCCCAACCAGCTCTCTTGGTCTCTGCCAGGTGTCCCTGGATCCGGTTCACAGCCCCCTCTCCAGCAGCAGCCTGATGCTCCATTACTGCCAGGAGAACACGCACAACCACGGGGATGGCCCGGAGGACTTCCGCCACCAGCAGCCCCAGCCCCACTGCAAGGACGACCGGCTGCAGGTCCCGCTGGAGTCGGACTCCGTGGAGTTCAACAATGCCATCAGCTACGTGAACAAGATCAAGACGCGCTTTTTGGACCATCCTGAAATCTACCGATCCTTCTTGGAAATACTCCACACCTATCAGGTAAATTGGGGGTGGAACTGTTGTGCCTGTGGGAAGAGGCACATGGGTGGTGGGCTCTGAGTGCTGAGTCTCCCTTCAAGCGCACGTGGAGGCCACCTCTCCTCCAACTTGTTGTGGCAGGGAGATTCCCCCCCGCCCCCCATGCTGAGACCTCTTAGAAAGACAATGCCAGACTTGGGATGGGTGGGCAGCCTGCTGCTTGCTGAGGAGACTCAAGACCAGGCGTCCTTGGGCTGTGCCCACGCTGCTTGGGATTTTGACTCCCAGAATCCCCCAGCTGGCCTGGCCAGTTGTCACAAGTGCTGTAGTCCAAAAGGTCTGGAGGGCCAGAAAGTGAGAAGGACTCACCTGCCCAAGTTGGCTGTTGTACAAGGTGTACGCGTGGGGGGTACGTACCTTCTTTTGCAGACATTAGCAGCCGACATCTTCAAAGCACGTCCTCTCAGTCTTGCTTCACCTGCCCAACGTTCCCCACACTGACTCTGTAAGTTTTCAGACTGAGCAGGGTCTTTTCCTGAGCTCCCCCACCACAGATGTTGACTCTGAGGGAGTGGGCATGTGGGCATGAGTGCCTGTGGAGGATGTCCTCCCCCTCTGAGCCACTCCTCCCCACTTCCCCATTCTTTGCAGAAAGAGCAGCTGAGCACCAAGGGGCGCCCGTGCCGGGGGATGTCAGAGGAGGAGGTCTTCACGGAAGTGGCCAGCCTCTTCCAGGGCCAGGAGGACCTGCTTTCAGAGTTTGGGCAGTTCCTTCCAGAGGCCAAAAGGTCCTTGGTAGGTCTCTAGGCTGAAACTTTGACATAACAAAGGTTTGGGATGGGATTTGGGGCACTGTGTACAGAGGCTGGGCAGGGAGAGGAAGGGACGGGCCCCAGGGGGAGCAGGGAACATTGCTTGTATTTCTGGACTCCAGCTGAAGGATTCCACATATGCTTCGGTCTCTCGTACGGCCCAAACCTCTTGTCCACCTCTGGCCATTGCAGAATCCTGGACAATTGCTTGTGAGACAAGCCCCTCGAGCAGGAATGGGGCTGTCCCTTCTGGCATGCAGGTTGGTGAGCCAGATGGCAGCAAGAGGTTCCCCGTTTTGGGCCAAGCTCTCCTCAACTCCATTCCCCATCACTCCTGCCACTGTCTTTCATCTTGCTGGTGGGGAATAGCCCTTTGTCTCTGAAGGCTTCTGTCCTTGCTGTAGTTCACAGGAAATGGACCGTGCGACACAAGCAGCGGCCCCCGGTTGGAACATGAGAAGCACCTGGAACACAGCAAGAAGCGTTCCCGCCCTCTGTTGCTGCGCCCGGGGCCTGGTCCCTCCAAGGTGCCCAGAGGAGAGAGGAGGAGAGGAGAGGAGAGGGGAAGGGTTGGGAGGCCAGCCTGCCTGCTTCTGGCTGCTGAGAAAGAGGGTGTCAGCATCCTAGTGCGGGGATGGTTAAGTAAATGGCACATTCCACAGCCTGGCACCACTGCAGAGTGGTGTAGCACCTCTGAAGGATGAGGAGAAGTTTTGGAATACAAGATCACTTCAGTGTGGTGGTGCTCCACTCTTCAGAGAACCTCCATGTTGTTCTTGCTTGGATGGCTGGAGAGCCGTTAGGAGGTGGCTCTGCCGCCTCTGGTGTAGCTCTGGGGTCTCTTCGTCAGCTCTGTGTTGCGGGGAGGTGAGAATAGATAGTTCTTGAGAA
Source organism: Iguana delicatissima (assembly GCA_948472985.1). Classification (NCBI taxonomy): domain Eukaryota; kingdom Metazoa; phylum Chordata; class Lepidosauria; order Squamata; family Iguanidae; genus Iguana; species Iguana delicatissima. Next base: position 191,828 of record CAOKZL010001825.1, read on the forward strand.
AGCCAAGGCATCTGATCTACTCAAGTGTGTAAATCAGGGACCAATAAACGACCACATTTCCCTCCTGACAGAAGAAGATGAAACTGCGTGGAACCAAGGACCCTTCAGTGGCCTCCGTGGGGAAATACGGCACCCTGCAGGAGTTCTCTTTCTTTGACAAGGTGGGCCATGTGGAGCAGAGGACCGGGGGGAGAAGAAGTGTGTGGTTTCAGCAGAAGAGCAGCCAGCCCCTGATGGGCCCCACAGTGCCTGAGATATGGAGCATCCCTGCCAGGCGGACGGGTCATGGCTGGGCACGGGAGTAAGGGCAGCTTCCCCTGTTCCATTACTTGTTGCCCTCTCTGGGCCCAGCTCAGGTGTAGGGTTCAGCCCTGGCGGGGGCCTAGTGTTAGGCCTTTAGTCATGACCCCCCCACACCTCAAACTCTGCCTTGGTGAAGTCACAGTGCTGCTTCTTTCTCCCTGCCTGCTCTGCAGGTGCGGCGTGTCCTGAAAAGCCAGGAGGTGTATGAGAACTTTCTCCGCTGCATTGCCCTCTTCAACCAAGAGCTGGTTTCAGGGTCTGAGCTTCTGCAGTTGGTCACCCCCTTTTTGGGGTAAGAGACTTCGTGCTTGGCCCTCCCACCCCATGTTCAGGAGTGCAAATGTGGTAGAAATCTTGGAGGTTGGAGCTCAGGGGCTGGGCAGAATTCCTGCCCCCTCCGGGGTGTGGAAGCCTTCCTCCTTTGATGTTCCTGGATGGAAGCCTTGCTTCTGACATCAGGCTTTTGTTGTTCTCTTCAGACCTGTTGTGAGTAGGAAATCTAGCCATGAGCAGTTCAGTTTCAGGACCAAATGCAGCCAAGAAAGCTACCTGTGGGACGTCAGTTGGATTTTAAAATATTATACCATTATTTGGAATATTTACTTTTACAGTAAAGAAATACTGTCACAAAAAATTTTTTTTATTTATATATTTTCTCCAGAACTGGAGCTTTTGGTTGCTCTTCACTAACTGATCTCACTGTCTCAAATATTATTAAAATGATTTTGGTGTGCTCTGTATCAGCTAACAGCAAGATTTGGGAGGCAGCGAAATAACTAGAACTGCTCAAACTAGGTCAGACTTGTGGCTGTGTGTCTTCAAGTCTTTTCTGACTTATGGTGACCCTCAGCGGAATCTATCATGGCTTTTTCTTGGCACGATCTGAGGCTGAGAGAGTGTTGATGCGCCCAAAGTCACCCCAGGGGAGGGTGTTCCATGGCCAAACCCTAGTCTCCAAAGTTGAGGTCCAACACTCAACTAGTAAGCCATGCTGGCTCTCTAGGTAAGATTTACATTCCAGTTTATCAAATCATAAAGCAAAAATACTGTGCAGTTGATCTGCCTATAATAGCTACAGGAATATTCAAGAATAAGGAAGTGGGAGCTTTGCCCAAACAATAACAGCAGCAAATTCCACAGAATGTGTCGCCAGAGACAAAAGGCTGTTGTACCTGCAGGTCCCTTGTGTTGTCGTTGTTGCAGTTGTTGTTCATTGTCGTCATCATCATCAACGTCATTTTTCTTTCCAAAGGAAATTCCCAGAACTCTTTGCCCAGTTCAAGTCTTTTCTGGGGGTGAAGGAGCTCTCCTTCGTCTCGCCTACCAGTGACCGCTCGGGGGACGGGATGTGCCGGGAGATCGACTATGCCTCATGCAAGCGGATCGGGTCCAGCTACCGGGCCCTCCCCAAGACCTACCAGCAGCCCAAGTGCAGCGGCAGGACTGCCATCTGCAAGGAGGTGGGCAGGAGGGCCTCTGGCTGGCTTGGTGCTGGAGGGCCCCCAGGAGAAAAGGGGAAAGTGCCACAGCTCGGAAGGCCCCACTGGCCGAATCGCTTTTGGTTTAAATGCAGTTTGGCTGTTTACCAAACCCCTGCAGGTCTTGAACGACACCTGGGTCTCCTTTCCTTCGTGGTCGGAAGATTCAACCTTTGTCAGCTCCAAGAAGACCCCCTATGAGGAGCAACTCCACCGGTGTGAAGATGAACGGTTCGAGGTGTGTCGCCTTCCCTTCATAGTGGCCTCTGGATGGGGGCAAGGGGTGGGAAAGACTTGGGGGCTTTGCCTACAGAGGCCCCCCCGGTGGTGCATCCACATTGTGCCGCTGCCTCTCATCAGAACGGAGAGTATTCGGCCAAGGGAGCCAAGAGCCTGGAATGGGGATGCCTCCTTGAGCATTCTTATTCATTGTGTTTTTACTCCCCATTTCCACTTAAAATCACTGGGTAGGTTCGCAGGGGATCACCAAAACCAAACCAGACAGTAAAATAATACTACAAAACAGTCAGTTGAGAAGGTCAGCAAGACGTGAGCTCTGTGTCTTTTGTATGCTACCTAAAAGCAGTTGGGAAGGGGGCAGAGGAGGGTCCCATGGCCTGGCAGGGGCATCCTGGTAGAAATAAGGCTTCTGCCCCCCACCCTCCTCCATTTGGCCTCCTAAACCAGCCAGGGAATTCAAGACCCACAACCCTGTGCATGGACCCCAGGGCAGCAGGCCTTGCTCCTGGATTGAGGGGGAGAAGAGGGAAGCAGGCCTCCCTTTGGGGTGACCTGTGGCCCTCTTCCTTCCCTTGGGCTTTTCCTCTGGCCCAGAGAGATGGTGGTTGGCGGGCAGCCTCTTTTGAGCAATCAGAACTCTGGTTTTCCCCCTCAGTTGGGACAAGAATGCTGAGAGGAGGAAAAGAAAAATAAGTAAATCTCTCTGTTGCTAAAATAAGAACAAAAAATGAAAATTGAAATAGTATTAGGCTGTTTGCAGACTAAAACCAGTTAGAGCATTTATTGGAAAGCAGCAGATGAGAGTAGCATTTTCTTGGCACTTGGCCTTCACGCCCCCTGAGGCTCTGGCGAGACTGCTTGGATGTCCGTCTGTGGGGCCATCCATGATGCTTGCCACTCGCAGAAACCGAGAAGAGCTCCAAGGGCCTGGGCCAGTGATTGCCCCTCCTGTGCCTCTCTCCCCACAGCTGGATGTGGTCCTGGAGACCAACCTGGCCACCATCCGGGTGCTGGAGAGCGTCCAGAAGAAGCTGAGCCGCATGTCGCAGGAAGACCAGGAGAAGTTCCGGCTGGACGACTGCCTGGGCGGAACCTCCGAGGTGATCCAGCGTCGGGCCATCTACCGCATCTATGGTGACAAGGCCCCTGAAATCATCGAGAGCCTCAAGAAGAACCCCCCCACGGCTCTTCCTGTTGTCCTGAAAAGGTGAGGCTGGGTGACCCAAGCCGGGGGCTCCCAGTTTGGAAGCCATGGGGGGCTGGTATGGGGCCAGCTCTCCTATTGGTCCAGGGCTGGCAGCTGCCCTCTTGCCTCGAGACCAGACGTTGTAGGACTGCACCTCCCATCGGCCATAGGCCAGTGCAGTTTTCCCATCTGTGGCCTGTGAATGGCTCCTCCCTGCCGTCTTCCACCAGCTATCTAGCCAGCCAAGACCTTTTCCTTTCTCGGCCACAGACCAAGCTGACCGCTGATGAAGGGGCTGCGGGTGGGAGTGAGTTGCGGAGCCGATACTCTTTTGAAAATCTGGTTTGCTCTTTGAACTGTTGGAAAGTAAGGATCAGTCCTGTCACCTTTCAAGATTGCGCATAATTACCTGCATTTTTTAAAATTTTATTTTTTATAAAACACAAAGTTACAATATTCATAAAACAAACAGAAAAGAAATCATCATGAGATCACTTATAGTAATATTTTGTCTTCTTCCCTTTCCGCCTACCATAACTTGGAATATTTCTTAACTTCTGTTGATCAAAGAAGCTGTTATTTGATGTAATTTTTGCTGTAATAGCAGTTTCTTACATTAATTAAATGATAATCAAGGAAGAAAAAACAAAACAGAACGTAGCGATATCGTAATAATATTGATAATATTCATGTGCAAATAATATAGAGGCTGGAGTTAGTCACAGTTAAATTGCAGCATCTCTGTCTAAGAAGAGGCAATGGTTACAGTTAGAGGAAAAAGCACATGAAAATATGATATCGATAGTATTCATGTAGTGGTAGTAATACGTGGGTTAATATTAAACAACAATATGATTGCATCATTTTTGTCTGAGGAAAGCGATAACTGGACCTCATTCCTCTTTAACTGTCTGATCTCTCCCTGACAAGACAGGGAGTCAGTTTCTTTCATTTGTAGCATTTTATACGTCCATTTGTCGATTTCTGATATCTCAGAATAATTATCTGTATGCATTTTAATATTTTCTCCTGCCCTTGAGTCCCTTTTGGGGTTGGATTGGGTTGGAGGTGAGCAGTGTCAGTAGACTAAATGAAGGGCAATGGGGGGACGTCTCCCCGTATTCCCCCGCAGGCTGAAGGCCAAGGAGGAGGAGTGGCGGGACGCCCAGCAGGGCTTCAACAAGATCTGGCGGGAGCAGTACGAGAAGGCTTACCTGAAGTCTCTGGACCACCAGGCCGTCAGCTTCAAGCAGAACGACACCAAGGCCCTGCGATCCAAGAGCCTCCTCAACGAGATCGAGAGTGTTTACGACGAGGTGGGTGTGTAGGGGGCGAGGAGCTGGTTGGCCCCTCTGAGGCTGTCCTGTTTGGGCATCTGGTTGTTGGGTTTGCTGGTCCTTTCTGTCTTCAAGGGCTGTCCTCTTAATTTGACCTCCTTCCTAACTTTGAGACTCACAAATGGAAGTTAAACAGGGGGGGATTTTTCCTTTGGCAAATTGGTTGGCAAACAAAATCTTTCTCTCTCTCTCCTTCCTTCCTTCCTTCCTTCCTTCTTTTTCTTTGCCCTACAAAGAGCAGCTTAGGGAGCTGGGGATGTTTAGTCTGCAGAAGAGAAGGTTAAGAGGGGACGTGATAGCCAAGTTTAAAGTTAAGGATGTCATATCAAAGAGGGAACAGGTTTGTTTTCCGCTGCTCCAGAGATGAGGACAAGGAGCAGTGGATTCAAGCTGCAGGAAAGGAGATTCCACCTGAACCTCAGGAAGAACTTCCTGATAGTGAAAGCTGTCCAGCAGTGGAATATGTAGCTGCCTCAAAGGAGTGTGGTGGAGTCTCCTTCTTCTTTGGAGGTTCTTAAAGAGAGGGTAGATGGCCACCTGTCCAAGGGAGGGCTTTGATTTGTGTTCCTGTGTGGCAGAAGGGGGTTGGACTGGATAGCCACTGGGGTCCCTTCCCACTCTATGGTTCTACGATTCTCTGATTCTCTGTTCCAGCATCAGGAGCAGCATTCGGAGGGCCGGGGCTCTACCAGCGAGCCGCACCTGATCTTTGTCTACGAGGACAAGCAGATCCTGGACGATGCGGCTGCCCTGATCAGCTACTACGTGAAGCGTCAGCCTACCATCCAGAAGGAGGACCAGGCCACCATACGTCACATCGTCCAGCACTTTGTGCCCGATCTCTTCTTTTCCCAGCTGCCCGAACAGCCAGCAGCCGAGGAGGCACCCCTGAGCGAGGAGAAGGGGGGCCCTGGGCCCCAGGCATCAGACACACGTGACCTACGGAGGAGGAGCGTGGCCGGCTCACAGCCAGGGCCCCCCGAGGAGAAAGGCCCTCCCGCCCTGGCGGAGGCGCACGAGTTGCGGAAAAGGCAGCCGCCTGCCCCTCCCGCCAGCAGCCCCGCTAAGGACAAGGGTGGCCTAGAGAGTGTGGCGGTGCCTTCCGCCGGGTCCCACCGCTCGCTGGACAACGTGTACACCCTCTTCTTCGCCAACAACAACTGGTACTTCTTCCTCCGCCTCCACCAGACGCTCTGCGCTCGGCTCCTCAAGATCTATCGCCAGGCCCAGAAGCAGCTGCTGGAGCACCGGGTGGAGAAGGAGCGCGAAAAGCTGCTCTACGAGGGGCGGAAGGAGCGGGCCAACGACCCCGCCCGGGAGCTCCGCCTGAAGCAGCCCAGTGAGTGAGAGATTGGGCGGCCTGGGAGGGAGGGAGGACAGTGGTTGCCCACGGATGTAGGGCAGTGGCCTTGCAGCACGGTCTCCGTTCCCTGCTTGTCACTGGGGCCAAATTCAATTTCAGAGAAGATCTTAGAATCATAGAGTTAGAAGAGACCACGGGGGCCATTGAGTCCAGTTCCATTCTGCCATGCAGGAAGACACAGTCAAAGCCCTCCCTTTGACAGATGGCCTCTACTTAAAAAGCTCCAGAGAAAGAGACCCCACCATACTCCATTGAGGCAGCAGCAGATTCCACTGCCGGATAGCTCCGACCATCAGGACGTTCTTCCTGAGGCTCAGGCGGAATCTCCTTTCCTGCAGCTTGAATCCATTGCTCCATTTCCTAGTCTCTGGAGCAGCGGAAAACAAGCCTGCTCCCTCCTCTACATGGCATCCTTTCAGATATTTAAATATGGCTATCATGTCCCCTCTCAACCTTCTCTTCCGCAGACTAAACATCCCCAGATCCCTAAGGCGTTCTTCATAGGGCTTCATGGCTTCCAGACCCTCCACCATTTTGGTCACCCTCCTCTGGACAAGCTCCAGCTTGTCCATATCCTTCTTGAAATGAGGTGCCCAGAACTGGACACTGGATTCCATATGAGGTCTGACCAAAGCAGAATAGAGTGGTACCATCACCTCCCTCGATCTGGACACCATACTCCTATGCATTCTTGGGGAGGGGGCTGCATTCTCTCAGAGGAAGCAAAGACAGAGGTTGGTGGTGGAGGGGAGGAGCAAAAAGTCTCTTAACTGGCAGGCACAGAAAACATTGGGGGAGTGAGGAGGAGAGGCCACTGGGGGTGAAGTGGTCACAAGGAACCAAATGGGAAGGCCTAGCAGGGTTGGATCCCATCCCAAGGCCTGAGATTCTCCACCCCTCTTGTAAGGACGGGAGGGTTTGTACCTGTGCCCTTCTTGAGACAGTGTGCCAAAGTCTTCTGGGGTGATGAGGGATTTTTCTCCTGTTTAGGAGAGATGGGTGGCAGCCGCCTTTGGCAAGTGCCCTGCTTCCCCCTGGATGCTGTATTTCTGTGGAGGGGGCACATGTAGGGAGGCAAAAGAGCCCTGCAAATTCACCAGAGCTGCCTCAGTGTCCCTTCTGGTGGGAGGAGCTGCCCCATTCCCCTTTCAAGTTCCCTCTCCTCTCCTTGGGTTTCACCTGAGATTCTGTTTTGTTTGGCTGCTGGTTCAGCAGTTTGGTTCAGGCATTGTCACTGCCTTGAAGTCAGTGGCATATTAAGCAGGCAGTCTGCTGAGCCTGAAACTGTTTTCCAGGGGCTGCCCAGGAAGTGGAGAGAAGGCAGGACTTGTGCCTGGGAGTGGTCACACTCTCCCCCACCCCCTGAGCTTGCTTTTGCTTTGAGAGTTCTCAGCTTTTGGCTCTCCTGATGTGGGTAGACTTCAACTCCCAGAACCTTCCCCTGACTCACTAGCCTGGACTCACTGTGCTCAGGGGCACTGGGAGTTGAAGTCCCACGAGACCTGAGGGGGCTGCTCTGGTACATGGACTCCAGTGAAGAGGCTGGGGGGGAGCTGCAAAGAATGGGGAAGAATTTGGGCTCTGTTGAAGGAAATCCGAGCCCACTGTTTCAGCTCTTTTTGCTTTTGGCGTGTCCTGGATGTTTCAGTCCCAGTTTTTGTTAAAGGAAAATGTTCCTCAGTGCCCTGAAGGCCCAAGACAGGCAGAAAAGGGACCTATGGGTGATTAAAAGGTATCAGGTAATTGAGTCTAGTTTACAAGAGGAGGTGGTGGCAGCCAAGAGCGGCCCCCAAAGCAGAAGACTTTGACTCTGCATGCCACTATGGGGCCCTAGACTGACTGGTCCAGGGCCTGTGCTTAATGGTGGAGCAATCAGCCCTTGGGTCTTTCCTAGGTTGGGGAAGAGACTTATGTGGGGCTACAGCTCTCAGGCAGGTTCTGTTTGTAGAGGGGAGTCTGGGGTCCTCAGTCCAAAACAGCCACTTTCTTAAGCCCAGGTTGTTCCTCTTTAGGGTGTTCAGATTGACCTGCAGCCCCTCATGGAACACAAAGAGGCCCCACAGGGAGAGAAAGATGTGCTAGTTTAGCACCGTGGGTTGTTGGTTGTTCCAACTGGAGGGGACCCACGGAAGGAATCGCTGCAGGGGAAGGCTGTGAGTTCCTTATGCAGGTGGCCAGCAGGACTGGCATAGGCCTCTCTAGCGTGCGTGCCCACCCCCTCTGAGGATTCCCAAAGCAGCTCCAGGGACAGGAACCTGCTGGTGATGCCAGGGGTGGGCAGGGGTTCCGTGCATCTCCTATTTTGGTTCCTTTTTCGGTATTCTTGTGGGGTGGTCTGGGGTGTTTCTCCCCACAGCATGGGAACTCATGTTACAAGCGAAGTATGAGTTGCTCTTCCACCCTTTTTTGTAACGGGGCAGAGCAAAGTCATCCCCAAAGGTTGGTCACATTTCAAAAGTCCCACAGCAAGTGAGACCAAAGTCACTTCTATCAATGAGCAAGGGGGCATCTTCCATTTAGGTTCTGAAGCAACCTTCTAGAGCAGTGGTTCTCAACTTGTGGGTCCCCAGATGTTTTTTGGACTTCAGCTCCCAGAAGCCCTGAGCATTGACCATAGTGGCTGGGGCTTCTGGGAGCTGAAGTCCAAAAACATCTGGGGACCCACAGGTTGAGAACCACTGCTCTAGAGGAATATTTCAAAGCATTTGGAGAAGACATCTCTAGATTTTAGGTTGTTCTCTTAGCCAGTGGTGGGAAGTGGCAAAGAAGTCATGGGTCAGATATGTACAGCGTAGGAGGCGACTCTTTCCACCTTGCAACGAGCAGCAGCCATGACCTGCTATTTGAGTGCTGAAGGAAGTGTCTCTTTTTAACAAAATTACTTTTTCTGCACCAGGTGAAGTGGAGCTGGAGGAGTACTACCCGGCCTTCCTGGACTTGGTGAGGAATCTTCTGGACGGCAACATCGATCCCACCCAGTACGAGGACACTCTGCGGGAGATGTTCACCATCCACGCCTACATTGGCTTCACCATGGACAAGCTGGTGCAGAACATTGTCCGGCAGGTGAGGGGCGGATGGCTGTGTCACCCCTCCAGCTCCAGGCCATGAAGTGGACTTCTGAGGCGAGGTGCCCACTGGGTTCTGGTGGGCTCTGCGGAAGTGGGGTGGGAGCTCAGGCTCGGGGCAAAACCTGGTCTTCCTGGGGTTCCCCAAGTGGACATCCCTCTCTTCACAGTACAGTCTCATTGGGGCCTTTCCTCTCCTTCTGTAGTTTCACAGAATCTCCTCCATGTCGGTGTGGGTGGCCAGTTGCAGCCCTGAGCAAAGAGAGGGTGTGCTCCCCATTTAACCCCTGGCAGAGGGGCACTGTATCTGGCATTTGACCTGTGTGCTTGTGTGTACGTGGTTGCCCAGGAGATGTCACACCACAGAGGTGGCTTCTGTTCAGGCGGGGTCAGAGGTGCTCTTCCAGACCCTTCACCAGAAGGGTAGGGGTTGCCCTTTCTGTCCCGTGCCCACTGCTGGCACCAGTGGGGCTGACCTCTCTCCCTCTCTGTGCCCAGCTGCACCACTTGGTGAGCGACGAGGTCTGCCTGAAGGTGGTGGAGCTGCACCTGAGCGAGCGGAAGGCGGGCGCAGCCGGGGGAACCTCTCCTCCCAGAGCGTGCGGGCGGCCAAGGAGACCAGCTACCAGTGGAAGGCTGAGCGCTGCATGGCAGATGAGAACTGCTTCAAGGTGCGGAGATACACTCCCTTCCCACACACACTGATGCCCCCCTCTGCCCGCAGGCCACAGTTTGCGTCTGGGTCCAATCCAGTCCAGCTGGAGTAGCCCCCTTGAATCTCTGGAAATCTGGCAAGTCAGTACATGGTGGCGCTTGCTCGCCGCCACGGCTCTGCTCTGGTCGGGGCCAGAAGGTGTCCTCTTTCGAGCTCCCATCGGGGCTTTCACAGGGAGGATCAACTGGCCAGCCAACTAGCCAGCCTGCCTTCCCTGGGCAGGGAGGCTCCTGTGCGTGAATGACTGGCACTGCTCTTTTGGCAGGTGATGTTCCTCCAGAGGAAGGACCAGGTGATCATGACCATTGAGCTGCTGGACACGGAAGAGACGCAGACCGAAGACCCCATGGAGGTGCAGGTGAGAGGGCTGCAGACTCTCGTACAGTCACATTCGGTTCTTTTAACGTGGAACTTTTGTTTTAAAATTTTGCTCATTCCATCGTCTGAATATAGAAAGAGAGTTCCAACACAAAACATTTCCCTCTGCATCTTTTGTGCAAAGCCACTCCCAAAGTGCCAGTGTCTGATGGACTCTGAAGGATTTGCCCTCACCTGAGTAGACTCAGAGTTACTCCAAGGCCACGTGGCAGAATTGGTGCCTGCTGTGGGCACTGCGTTTGCCATGGGACCTTTTGCGTCCTTTCCCTTTGGATTTCTGGCTACTGAGGCTTCCCTCTTAAGAGCGGCTCCAAGCGTCATACGAACAACATCCACACCTACACGTCCCTAAACTCCAGGATTCCATAGGATGTTGAAAGTGGAATATAGCAATTTAGTGCGGAAATGGCCTGTGTGTGTGTGTGTGTGTGTGTGTGTGTGTGTGTGTGTGTGTGTGTGGGTCTAGGCCTTCGTGCCCCCACTCTGCCTCCCTCCTGTGCTTGATTCCTCGATTTCCCATGCTGTCCAGCCCCATTTCCTAGTGAAAGGGTTGGGGGTGGGGTGGGGTGGGGTGGGGTGGGGTGAGGTGAGGTGGGCTCCCCAGGCCATGGAAGAAGGGGCTGACTCTCCACCTGTCCGTCCGTCTGTCTGTCTTCTCCAGCACTTGGCTAATTACGTGGAGCAATATGTGGGCGCGGAAGGGGTGCCGCACAACCAGAGCGAAGGCTTCCTCCTCAAGCCAGTCTTTCTCCAGAGGTGAGGCTTTCTGGGGAAGGAAGGGGTCGCAATCTTTTCTTCCCCCACCCTGCCTCCCTCCCTCCCTATTAGTTGTGGCTGCTCACCCTCCCCTCTGGCACAGGCAGCTTCTCTCCTGCCTCAGTTCCCGAAGGCAGTCCGGTAACTTGATTGAGGAGAGGAGCAAGCGTTTGCAAACATGGCAACAGTGCCAGGACTGAAGGGCAGTTCCCGTTGCTGTACTTTAGTGCAATATCTGATAAGCTCAGTTTTGCCCACGAAAGCATTCCATTTGCTGCCAGGACCACCACCTCACCACTCTACCTTCCTCCTTGCTGCCGATCACTGTGACAACCCCCCGGCCTTGATTCCATGCCCAGACATCAACCACCTGTGGGCACATTCCACCATTCTTTCCCAGGCTCCGTAGCTCTACATGTTAAACAGAAGCTGTATTGAAATCACGCCTCTTTCCTGCACCCATGCCGTATGAATTTAAACTATAACCCTGGTACCAGTCCCTGTGAAGCAGGCAGAGTTTAATATATTGGGACATGCTGTTATGTAGGATGCACAATAGTTTGTAGATGGACAGAGCTTAGTGCTACCTAGAATCATAGAATCAGAGTTGGAAGAGACGCCAGGGGCCATCGAGTCCAACCCCCTGCCATGCAGGAACACCCATCAAAGCATTCCCGACAGATGGCCATCCAGCCTCTGCTTAAAAACCTCCAAAGAAGGAAGAGACTCCATCACTCTCCGTGGAGGCAGCAGCTGATTTCACTGTCGAATGGCTCTGTAGTTCTTGCTGATGTTTAGGTGAAATCTCTTTTTCTGTAGTTTGACTCCATTGCTCCATGTCCTAGTTTCTGGAGCAGCAGAAAACAAGCTTGCTCCATCTTCAACATGACATCCCTTCAAATATCTAAACATTTGAACATGTCCCCTCTTAACCTTCTTTTCATCAGGCTAAATATACCCAGCTCATAGGGCGTGGCTTCCAGACCTTTCACCGTTTTGGTCGCCCTCCTCTGGACAAGTTCTGGCTAGTCAATGTCCTTCCTGAATTGGAGTGCCCAGAGTACCTAGAGTGCCTGAGGCTTTGCAGCGTGTCTGCCTGGCTTTTCATAGCAGGGCACCCTCTGCCAGCAGCATCATGACGGTCCCCGAGTGGGGCTGTGGGCCACTGAGAAGAGGGAGGGAGAGAAAGGGCTTGTCTTCTCCTGCCCCAGAGACCAGGACAAGGAGCAATGGATTCAAGCTACAGGAAAGAAGATTCTAGCTGAACCCCAGGAAGAACTTTCTGATGGTCAGAGCTGTTTGGCAGTGGAATCTGCTGCTGCCTCAATGGAGTATGGTGGAATCTCTTCCTGCTCTGGAGGTTTTTAAGCAGAGGCTGGAGGACCATCTGTCGGGAGTGCTTTGAGGGTCTTCCTGCATGGCAGAAGGGAGTTGGACTGGATGGCCCCTGGGGATCTCTTCCAACTCTACATTTCTATGATCCTATGATTCTATAAGCAGCAGCTAAGCCTCCTCTTGGTGGAGGCACTTTGCCCTGTGCCGCTCTCCTTCACTGGCCGCCACAGGGCACCAGTGCTGAGTCTCGCGGCCTCTCTTCTCCTCAGGAACCTGACCCGGTTCCGGCAATGGCAGTGCCAGCAAGTCCAGGCCCTGCGCCACAAGGCCAAGAGCTCCTGGAAGCAGCGGGTCGGGGTGGAGAATGCCTGCAACGTAGACTGCAAGTTCCGCCTCAGCACCCACAAGATGCTCTTCGTCATGAATGCCGAGGACTATATGTACCGCCGTGGGGCCCTGGCACGGGCCAGGCAGGTGGGTCCTGGGGTGCCCACCGCCGCCTCAGTGGGGGCGATTGTTCCGCTGCCAGGCTGTGTCCAGCCTTGAGAGCTTTTTCGCTACTTCTGCCTTCCCCCAAATGCTCCAGGGACCACAATTCTCTGTTGAAATGCTCTGCCAGCTTAGTTCCTGTTATGTACCATCTTTCTTCCAATAGCCACAAAGGCAAGAAATGTGATTTTATTGTTCCCATTTTATCCTCACAAGATTTTGGGGCCAGTCAAATCTCTCTCAACCTCACCTATCCTCACAACAGCTGTGCAAGGTAAGTTAGACTGAGGGAGGGAGAGAGAGAGGGAGCTTAGGTCCCAGGTCATCCCATGAGTTTTAAGTCTTAGTGAGGACTAGAACTTGAACTTCCCAAGTCCCAGTCTAGTACTTTTACTGGGAAGAAAACTCTACTAGGGAATGGGTGAGGTATGGAAGTGTTAATTCCCTCCTAATCTTAGCACCATGCTGCCATCCACAACAAATTGTTGATGAATTTCTGAGTGTATATGTGTGTGCGTTAGCCCTCCTTTTTGGTGACATTTTAGCCAAGCCCTTTAATTCTGAGCTAATGTATGTTATGCTGGTTTTTAAAGTGTGAAAAATGATTTTTAAACAAGGAGCTATTTGTCGTACGATTTGACATGTTACAAAAACAACCCACTCTCCTCTGCCCTGTATCCCTCATTTCCTCTCTTTCATACTTCTTGTATTGGTTCTAATAAATGTTTACTTTTCAAATGAATAAATGAATGAATGAATGAATGTTCTGCCCTCCCCCAGCCCAGCCCAGCCCAGCCGGGAAATTCCAGAAGCAGGCTTCTGGTTTGGAGTCAGTTGGTTCCCACCTCCAGGACCACCACCTCCTCCTCCTCCTCTGCCACTTCTGACACTGCTTTTTTTGCACCCTATGGCTTTGCTGCCTGGGGCATGCGCTCCACTTGCCCTACCTTAGACATGCCTCTGCTTTCTGGCCTGGAGGGGGCTCCAACTGCTGGCAGGATTTACCAGCAAAAGCGCTTCCAGGCATCTGGGGCCTTGGGCTGCTTTTGCCCTCCAGCTGAGAGGTAGCTGGGGCAGAGCCCCCACTCCGTTTACCTTTCCCCTCCTCTCTTGCAGGCCCAGCCGGCGGTCCTGCTTCGGAACCACCGGCGCTTTGAGGACTGGCACAGCCGCTGGCTGGGGAGGCACGCGACCCGGGAGGCCCCCGAGCTACTCCAGGACTGGCTGATGGGGGACGATGATGAGGACCTTGTACCCTGTAAGACCACCTGCGAGACCCTCAATGTCCACGGCCTCCCCGTTAACCGGTACCGGGTGCAGTACAGCCGCCAGCCCGCCTCACCCTGAGAGGTTGCCTGCTTCGTTCCCGGACTCTGGCACGGCAGCGTAGTGGTGGGGGTCCTCGGGGGCGTTTTTATCCAACCAGCATTTTTCCCTGGGGGTGTCAAGGAGGGGTTTCCCCACCCCCGTGCGTGGCATCACTGTGTTTGCCTTGGCACGAAGGGCTTCTTCACAGCTTCTGCCACCTCGACGGGGGTTGGGGGGTGTCTCTCGGTTGCCCTTCAAACTGAAGCTCTTCAGTTTTAGGTATGTGTGGGTGGGTGGGGATGATGAGAGTTGCAGTCGGGGGCTGAGCCCTCTTAGCCGCTTGGAGGAATGACCGGGGGGTGGGCGTAGGAGGTCCCTCAGTGAAAGCCAAAGGGAGCCCTTTCTCCTTGCCCTGTGCTGAACGTAGGATGCCAAATTAAGAGATTTTGAGGCAAGCTGGAGACCCTGTTCCCCCACCACATGCCTTTTGGAGGTGGCCCCACAGGTGCGGAAAAGGTGGCGTGGTTTCTCTTTCATGGACAATAGGAGGCCAGAATGTCTTCAGAGGCTGCTGCAGGAAGGCAGGAGGGATTGCTTTTGCCCCCCAAGTGGCATTTTCTTTGGTTACGGAGTTTCAGCAGACATTGCCTCAAAGTTCAACAGAAGTACCAGGAAGGTTTGGTTGGTTGCTCCCTTGCTCTTAAGTCTGAGTGCCCCCCCCATGCATGCATCTGCTGGAGAAGGGACCCCTCTCTGCATCTGTGGGGGGAGCAGTGGCACCTCTGCAATGAAGATTGTGTCTCCTGGGTGGAGCAGTGGCTGCTTTACCTGGCAGACTCCCTCATGGGTGGGCAGCTCGCCCCCTTTTGTTAGCATTTGTCCCAGGGAGAAGCTCCTTGTTGCGCAAGGGTTGCAGCCCCACCTCTGACCCCCAACGGCCAAGGAAGGGGGTGCCAAGGCCACCAGATCTTGATGCCGTTAAGCCTTAGGGGGCACACAGCCCTCTCACCCCCTCCCCACTTCTCCATATCCCAGTTCCATCTCCTCCTGCAGTCCCAAGCTCAGAGAGGAGCCTCCCCAACCCCGTGCCAAACTCAGTTGGGAACGCAGTTTCTTGGTGGTAGCTTGTGTCTTCACGTGTGCTTTGAGTTCTGGGATGGGTGAAGTTTTACAACCCTGTTCCTTCCTGCCGAGCAATGTCCCTGTCTTCCCTCTGCCTTTTGAAAGTGTACTTCAAAACATCTTCAGGAGCCCTTCATTTTCAGTCTGAGCGGAAACGGCAAAGCCGTGGAGCCCCCCTCCTCTCCAACGTGATTTTGGCCAGGCCAGGCCAGCCCCCGCCCCAACAGGAGGACAAATGAAAGACAGCGGCTGGAGGGGAGCCCAAGCTCTCTTTCTTTCTGCTTTTTTCCGAAGGCTTTCTTGCTTCTTGTTTCCTTACTGCTTGTATTTGCTTTGCCAACTCTTTGAATGTAGTTTTTTAAAAAATATTTATTTGCACATCAAGTAAAATAAAGTATTAATTTTAAAATGCCAAGGCTCTTCTGTGTCTTTATTCCCCAGTGGCGGCAGACAGGGGGGAAACTTCTGGTTCTGGTCTTGGCCAGGCGGGGAGGAGCAAGAAGGAACCTTGGTCAGCTTGGGGGGGCAGTCCAGGGGATCAGCTATTTTGGGTTTATCCTAACCAACAGGACACCCCCCCCCCAAGATCACCCCTGGCGTGAGAGAGGAGGGAAAAGAAGACCCTCTCTTGGCTGCTGGCCTTTTGCTCACCTTGAAGGGATTTCTCCTCCTCCTTCTGGCTGTGAACATCACCAGCTCCCCCTTATTGTTTTGTTGTACATTTTAGTTGTAAATTTTGTTTTGTTTTGCTGTTTTCTCAGTCTGATTCTTTCTAGCAATCGTTTTTCATCTTGCTAACAGAAAACCAAAACACACCCTCTTCTAACTCAAATCGATCAATGGAGACGGCATTGTTTTAGAAATCCATTTTTAATAAAATATTTTATCAGTATCTAAATCAAATTTATCTCCCTCCTCTCCCCCAAATGCTCAAACACACAGCCCCCATCCTTAGGCGCAGAAAGCAGACTTCCCGTGGCTCGGCTACAGAGCTTTCCGGTGAGCCGGCTGGGAAGAAAACGACGTGCTTCACGGAGGGGCCAAAGCCAATGAGCCCGCGCAAGACACAACGCATGGCTTCCCCCTCAGTCCAGACAGCATGGGGATACAGGGTTTGTGTGTGCGTCGGCAGGGAGGACCAGGGATGCCCCAGCATGGAGGAGGTGAGTGGGGGTCCCAAGAGACACCTCCAGTCCCCCTGAGAGGAATAACAGGGTTGCTTTAAATAAATACAAGCAGAGCTCTGCCTTTCCGAGCGTTCTTCATTGAGGCCGGTGCAACTGGTGGGTGGCACGGGGCTCTCGGAAACCAGGGATGGGCAGGGGGAGGAGATGAAAGTCCCAAAAGCGCTTCCTTGTCTTTGTGCCCCCTCCCCACCCCCCGTCATTGCAACGCCCTCTGCAGAAAGGGTAGCTCATTTTGCCCTCTTGGACATGAGAAAGGCTTTGGAAGAGAGGAAGGAAGACAGAACCCAGTGCTCTTAAGTCTGTGTGTGTGTGTGTGTGTGTGTGTGTGTGTGAGAGACACCCCCAAAAAAGGGAAGGGGGAGAGGGGGCTCCCTCCAGCAACAGGGTGGGAAAGGGCAGCAGAGGGGGGACGCACCTCTTGCAAAAAGGGGACCAGGTTACCTGCCCATTCTTCTTCCCTCCTCCAGGCTGGAACCCACTGCTAGTGGGGGTGGCGAGGGGCACACAAGGGACAGACATGCTGGTCCTGAACTCCCAAAACCTCTTCCTCCTCCTCCTCCTCCTCTTGCCTCAAAATCAGAAAACAATTTTTCCCGGCCCCAGCAGGTGCCAGGTCACCCTCGGAGAGGTTCTGACTTCTGGCCCTGCTCCGGAGTGGCTCATCGGGAAGTGGGGTACTTGTGCAGAGGAGGAGGGAGGCAAGACGGGATTGGGGGCTGTGAGAACGGTGGGGTGGTTGGTCCTCGAGGGAGAGGGGGTCTCCGTGGGGGGCAAGGGGAGCAGTCTTCGGTCGGTTTCCGTTCAGCAGCGAGACCCGTCAGAACGAGAGCAAGCGGAGCGTCCCGTGCAGGGCTGCCTCTCTTAAGCCCAGGAGAAGGGCAGGCTCCATCTGTGGGGCGAGAAGGACGAGAAGGCAGGGCCAGGAGGGAGAGAAATTCAGTCTGGGGGGCAGGAGGGAGGGACAACATGGTAGAGTGGTCAGAGACAATCACTTGGGGGTGTTCAGACTGAACTCTCCCTCTCCGGCCGTCCACCCATGAAGCTCCCGGTGTGCCAACCGTGGGTCAACTGCACCTTCTTTCTTCTCATCCCTCTCTTAATCAGCCTGGCCTACCTCGCAGGGCTGCTAGGAGGACAAATGGAGAAGGAGGAGGCGAGCCATGGGTGCAGGAAAAGTGGGATCTCAGCACAGCTCTTAACGGAGGGCAGCAACTGCTTAGCCGTGGGGCCATTTCCCCGCTGCCGGCCCCTTACCTCTCACTCTCTGGCGGTCACCACTGCCTGCTGGACTTGGCTGCTCTCTGGCTCCATCGTGCTTCCTCCCGTGGCCGTCGTCGTCAGCTCAAAAGCACCTCCCTCGGAGGCGTAAGGGTCCGAATCGTATTCGTAGGAGTAGTAGAAGTCGAGCGGCTGGGTGGGACCTTCGTCTGAATCCAGGGGGAAAGATGGAGACAGAAAGGGAGCAGTATTGGACAGGGCAGGGGGAAGGCTGTGTCTGTGTGGGTGCGTGAGAGAGATTTCCTCCCTGGTTTTTTGGGGGGCAACGGGTTCACTCAAGACCCCCCCCCTTGACCACCTCCTGCCACAACAGAACTTGGGAAGAACCCACGACATGTTAGTTAGTCACCCCCAATCTTCAGCTGAACTGTCCGCAACCATTTTGGAAATCAGTCATTTTAAACCACCATGATCTTGTTTTGGGTCATGATTTTTTTTAAATTAATTTTTATTAAAATTTTTAATGATAAAACAATAAAAAAAAAACCCTCCCCGCTTCCAGACATCAATTTCCCCGTTGAATCTGAGTTTAACATTCCATTCCATATAAACATTCCGTTCCATACATTATCTCCATTTTATAACAATCATATACTATTCCTTTTAGCTTATATGTAACTATTTACAATTTATCTTTTACCACCGCATTTTGTCTTCCTCCTTTCTCACAGCCTTTCTTTCTTTCCCCTTATTTCATTCTTTTATCCAATTCAATATCTCTCGCCATTCTCTTTCGAAGCCCTGGATTGGCTTATTTTTAAGTGAAAAAGTTAACTTTTCTGTCGCTACCCTATCCAGGACTTTGAATTTCCATTCTCTTATATCAATATATTTTCCTTCTTTCCAATGTCGAGCATAAGTCAATCTTGCTGCAGTAATTATATATAACAATGTCTTTTGATGAGATCCTATTTCTCTTTGTTGCCCTAACATATTCAACAGCTAAAGTTCTGGCTTCCTTTCAAAGTTAAAACCATACATTCTTATTTTGGGTCATGATTAATGTTTCTCAGTTCTTGAATTCATTACTGGCCAATTTGGGTAACTTTGGAGGGTTTTCTTTCTCATCTAACAAATGAACAGATAAGGTAAAAGATATACCATTGCATTGTTCCCCAAAGGTTTTCGATCACAGAATTATAGAGTTGGAAAAGACCCCAAGGGGCACAATCCAAACCCTCCCTTTGACAGATGGGCGTCCAGATTCTGCTTAAAATTCTCCAAAGAAGGAGGAGACTCCATCACGCTCCATTTCACCAGCAAGGTGGAATCTCTTTGCTCCACATAGTATCTTGAGTCTCAAGCACAAATCTTGGCCACTCTTTTGGGGTGACTTAAATATTCGTTTGTTCTGTTTGTCTGTTTATTTATTTGAAGGGATGCCACGTAGAGGAGGGAGTGGGCTTGTTTTCTGCTCCTCCAGAGACCAGGACAAGGAGCAATGGACTCAAGCTGCAGGAAAGGAGATTCCACCTGAACCTCAGGAAGGACTTCCTGACAATCAGGGCTGTCCGGCAGTGGAAGATGCTGCCTCGGAGTGTAGTGGAGTCTCCTCCTTCTTTGGAGTTTTTTAAGCAGAGGCTGGATGGCCATCTGTCAAAGGGAGTGCTTTGAGGGTGTTCCTGCATGGCAGGGGATTGGACTGGGTGGCCCTGGGGGTCCCTTCTAACTCTACATTTCTATGATTCTAGGATTCTAACCCTTTTGAACTCTGTCCCCAAAGGTTCAAGGTCTTTGGATGCTCCAACAGGCAGTGGCAGTGAGTGGCTTCCATGCCAATGAATCTGCTCCAAGCTTTAGTCTGAACTGCAAAGGGGCTGCTACCATATTCTGGGAAGAGAGGCACGGTGCAGCATGTTGGGTAGCACCTCCTTTACAGTTCGGAATATGCACTGCCGTGTTGGCACCGAGGCCACCAGCCACTCATTGCTGGCAGGAGGTCCCTGAAGGCAGCAAAACCAGGGAAAAGAATGAGAGAAAACCCCAATTCCAACCCTAACCTCCTACAGAACTCCTTTTCTTTCAGCCTTTCCTTGCTTCACCTTCCCCACTGGTGCAAGGAGGGGCATCCCTGGAGGGGACCCTCACCTGTTGGTGCCTGCTGACCTTTGCCGGGCAACTCTTCGCTCTGGAAGGGAGCCCCTCTCTCCCCTGGTGTGCTTTTGGCTGCAGGAAGAAAGAAGCAAGGTAAGGAATCGTAGAATCATAGAAATGTAGAGTTGGAAGAGACCCCAGGGGCCATCCAGTCCAACCCCCTGCTATGCCAGGAACACCTATCAAATAAATCCCAACAGATGGCCATCTGCTTAAAAACTTCCAAAGAAGGAAACTCCACTACACTCCAAGGCAGCAGATTCCACTGCTGGACAGCCCTGACCGTCAGGAAGTTCTTCCTGAGGTTCAGGTGGAATCTCCTCTCCTGCAGCTTGAATCCATTGCTCCTTGCCCTAGTCTCCAGAGCAGCAGAAAACAAGCCCACTCCTTCCTCTACATGGCATCCCTTCAAATATTTAAACACGGCTATTACGTCCCCTCTTCGCCTTCTCTTGTGCAGACTAAACATCCCCAGCTCTCTATCCTCATAGGGCTTCATGGCTTCCAGGCCCCTCACCATTTTGGTCGCCCTCCTCTGGACTTGCTCCAGCTAGACCAGGTCCTTCTTGAACTGGGGTGCCCAGAACTGGACACAGGAAGGAGCAGCGAGAGCAGGGCCTCTCCTGGGACTCTTTCTGAGCCCCATGGGATGGGCAGCCAGCCCCGTGCCAATGCAACCCATCCCGTCAGCTGCCCTGTGGCTGGCCAGCCCCGTGCCAAAGAACCCAACTCACCAGACCCCACCCCACACTGGGACATGGGGACCTGCTCAATCTGGGTGCTGTTTCTGCAGGCAGCCACCTCCATCTGGCAGCGGTTCTGGTAGGTCCGCCCATCCGAGCCGCAGACGGGCTCCCCGTCGTAGCCGCAGTCCTGGGCACACAAGCACTGCTCAAAGTAGCCGTCTGCCAGGCAGCCAAAGACGCTGTTGCAATGTCCACCCTGCACAAAACCTGGTGGAGGCAGAAAAATGCAGCACAGCCAGGAGGTGTTACAGGCATTGGTGGGGGTCCTCCTGGCTGTGCTGTCTTGTATGGCTTTTGGCCCCCAGCCGGCTGGCCTTTGGGACTGCACTCAGCTCTGGGTGTTTCTTTTACAAAAATATTCTTTTAGAAGATTGGGTTCAGTCTGCCTCTTAGAGAACGTTCTTTTTCCTTCTTGGAGAGCAAGGGTTAAGCAGCCTGAAACCTCTACCAGGCTGCTACCTGGGCTGAGTGCCCTCGGTTAAATGGCAAGGCTGTGTTTACACATGCACACGCGGGTACGGGGACGCTTCCTTCTGGACCCCTCCCCCAGGCCACCCATTGACTCACCAACCCAGTGGCTGGCCACGCTCTCCACCTCGTTGCACGTGGGGCCGTCGCAGAGCTCTCGGGCCAGGGGGCTGCTCTCGCTGACATTGTAGAAGCGAGTGGCTTCAAAAGCTGGAGGGGGACAAAGAGGAGAGGGGAGAAAGGGCTGTGGGGGCCAGAGTTGAACTTTCAGAGAACATCTGGGCCAAATCGCAGGCTCGCAGGCTCCTCCTGCCGGAGCTCTGCCAGAGGCATTCCCACCCTGAAGAACGGAGGCACGGGATGGGGCAAGGTGGATGTCTAAAATCTAGGAAAAATCTAGGAAACGCCCCCAACTGTGGAATATCCTGGCAAAGGGGGTGTGCTCCCCTGGGGAGTCGTGGAGGGCCACAGAAGGTTTTGGCTACTAGTCCTGAGCTGCCACTGATGGGGACTTTGAGCCAGCCAGACCCCTGGAGCAGACAGATGTGGGCGGGGGGGCTATATACACACCTGGCTCATAGTAGTCATACACCCGGATGGGGAGGGGGGCCGTTTTCCCTACAATGTACTCCCGGAAGGCCACGAACTTGACGCAGGTCATGCACTGGCTTGGGATCTGTAACAGATTTTGTTGGGTTTTGGGGGTTGCGTGGGGGGCTTACAGCCTTGCCTTCAGGAGCAGGGGGGCTCAGGCCCCTGCCCTTTCAGGCGGCAAAAGTCCCCCTCCACATTTCCTGCCGGGGAGAGCCTGATCCTGGATGCTCTTGGCACAGGCGGGCAGCCCACCCCAACTGACCTCGTCGAAATAGAAGAGTACTTTTCTGCCGTCCACCTCGTAGCGCTTCAGGCCTGTTTGTTTGTTCATGAGTAGCTGGAAGGAAAGGAAAAGAGCAACCAGTGACCTCTTCCCCACAGCCCACCCACAGAACTCTTTAACTTTCTTTAACAACCTCCCACTTTAGGAGATTGTGGTTTTTTAACCATCCAGGGCAGCTCTCCTAAGGGAAAATGCAATGTTGACCCTTGGCTTCAGTTCGTACTTTGGGACTGCTTTCTAATTTTTCTCAGCAGCTTTTTCTTCCCCAAGGCCAGGAATGCATGGAACCAGGGCAGGGAGAAATTACTAGTATGAACTACAACTCCCAGAACCCCCAGTCAAGAAAAAGGCCAGTTTTCCAAGCTCTGAATGGAAGGAAGAATCAGTTATGTTCCCTGATGCCTGTAGGAGTCCCAGCTCAGGACCCAGACTCACTCTCACTTAGGAAGATAAGCAGGATTTGGGCTTGGTTTGTCCTTGGGTGGGAGACCCACATCTGCCCCCACCTGGGAGGAGAGTGGAACAAGCCCAGAGGGATCTTTGGTTCTGGCTGCAAAGGGAACCCCACCTGAAAGAAACTCTGTGGAGAGCCGTTGCGGCTGCCAGTCCGAGCTGCACCGCTGAGCTCTGGATCAGGGCACAGGCGCCTTCCGTGGGCCTGACGGAAATCACTCCCTGTATCAACCCAACCTCCCTTGTGGGGTTGGCAGCTGGGGAAAAGGAAGCCAAATGCACAGACCCCCATCTTGGGGGACCTCTGGTCACCTTGAGCTGACTCAAGTTAGTCGCAGCCCCACCTCTTATTCATGGACGGCGTTCCAACGCCCTGCCAAGCGCTCTGCTTTTACTCTCAGGTACTGCAAACTGGTTTTATTGCAGTATTTTATTCTGAGCAGACAGAGTCTCCGGGCCGTTTTCTTCGAGCTCTCTGAGCAATTCCAGGAGGCCACCAGAAACCTCCAAGAGGCACTCAGGGGACAGGACTGCGGGCGCCTGGGGGTCCCTACCTGCTCCAGGCTCTCGACGTCAGCTTGGAACCCCGAAAACAGGGGCACCTCCAGGACAGCCATGTTGGACGAACCAGAGTGGAGCCACCTTGCCAGAAAACAAGAGTGGGGAGAGAAACAGGGGACGAGTCACTCAGGAGAAGAAACTGGACCTCGGACACATTTGAGGGGATCGTTATTTCTTCCGCAAAGGGAAAAAGCGCTTCCTACTCTAATGAAGGGTGGAGGGCTGCTGAAGGAGGGGAGAGGATGGATGGGACGTAAGTTGCCGGACATCCGTCTTCAGGAAGGGGCCCCGGGCTCTGAAACAGGGAGGGACTCCCCACAGAAATCCTTCCCAGCTCCATGGAGAGGAGGAAAGTTCAGGATGGAGCTCCCTGTTGCGAAGGGGAGAGCCTGGAGAAGTTACTTTTGTGTGCACAAGAGCCCCTCTTCTGCAGAAGGCACAAAGGGGATCGGAAAGGGGAAGCTCTGCGTGGGTAGGAACAGGGAGCTGGCCGCTGGCACCGTCACTCGTGGAGGGCAAGAAAAAGGGCTCTCTCCATCGCCCTTTTCCAGCAGCCTCACCTCATGCATGTCTCCACGACCACCTTGTACTCCTGGTGGTCCTGGTCAGCCGCGGGGTCGTCATCGTCCCCCGGCACCCACTCTCGGTGGGAAGCCTCCGAGCGGTTCTCCTCGGGGAAGAGGGGCTTCGGCAGGCGCGAGGGGGTTCGCCGGTGCCTCTTCAGTCGGGGCTCTTGCAGGTTCACCAGGAGCTGGAAGGCCGGCTTGGCCACGGGGTCCGGGATGTTGTACGCCACGTCAATCTGCCCGGCAGCGAAGGGAAGAGGGGTCACCCACCCAGGAAGGAGCTGGGGGGCTGAGAGTGAACCCCCTGCCCTCCAGCCCAGTCCGTGGCAAAAGCATGGCGACCCTCATCCACTTACCAAGAGGGTTGCAAGCTCTGGGGTAGAGGAGAGAAAGGAAGGCAGAGTAAAAGCCCCCTAGGAAACAGCCACCCCCCTCTGTCCCAGACCTTGGAGAGCTACTCTTAGGAAGGAATTATTGGTTGGATTAAATGTAAGGACAGATAAAGAGCATCAGAGATAACAGAACTAAGAACTGCAATCAGTTGCATTGATTGCAATTAACAACTGCAATTAAAAGACATTTATTTTATTAATCTTTAAATTAGAACGTGCATAGAGGCCAAAACATAAAAAGAAGATAATTCGATACGAGGCTATAGTTCGGGGAAAATGCAAAAAAGAAATGGAATCAAAGGTTAGAGGAAAGAATATTGACGGTATAATTATAGAAAGGATTGAGGTTGCAAGAAAATAAATTTTCTAATGGTTGGGAAATTTTCTTTTGATAAAAATTTGTTATTAAAAAAAAGAAAAGAAAAAAGAAAAGAAAAATGAATGCATTTCCCACTGCCCAGCGCACTTGGGCAGGCCATTAAAAAGCAATTAAAAAAACTTTGCTGGTGGCATGGCTTATTTTTCTTTATTTTTTTCTTGCAGAACTGCCCTGCCATTCAGAGTGGCAAGCAAATGGCACAGGAATGCAAAAACTCCCTCTTTTAAAATTTGCTTGCCTTTGCCCGTATTAATGAACGTAAAAAAGAGGTTTAACATTCTATGTAAAATCTATAGGTACATTTTTATCCCAATTACCACCTCATTATTGTTATTTTCTACCATATACTTTGCATATGGAGAATCGAAATGTATATACACACTATTTGTACATAATTATTTCCTTACATAGCGTATAATGTGTATAGAGATCTATGGATGAAAATTATATAAGGATAAACTAACTAAAGATAATCAAGGAGTTTTTGGGGAAAAAAATGGTTCTGGGTTGAGGGCAAAAGGAAGTCAATAATTTATGTCTCCTTTATTTCTTTTTCCAGTGCTTTGTCCCACTTATTTTTATTTTTTTTCTCTTTCCGATTATCCTGTTTTTGTTATATATGTGTATTTTTATCTAATATTTGTAATGTTGGTTTTTTTTAAATAAAAAGTTAATTATAAATAAATAAAGTTTGCCCGCCTTGGGGCTGCTTCTCACCTGCAAGAGGCAGCAGCCTTCGCCCTTGGCACTCACAAACAGCCCTGTCGGGATGGAGGGGATCTGGAGAAGGACAAAAAAAAGAGCCCCACTGAATCGACGAGCAAACTGGCGACAAGAGTCTGCCTCTCGTGTGCATGCACACGCACGCACACGTGCAAGCCAGGGGCCCCCTCTCTTTACCACGGTGGTCTGGAGAATCTTTTTGTTGGCTTTGTTCAGCTCAAAGGTCTCCTGGTAGTCCAAGTTGGTGGAGGCCAGCGAAATGGTGAGGTTGACGCCACCAATGTAGGAGAGGATGGCATATTCGGCCAGAGCCTGGAGGGCCACGCAGGTGTCCTGGGGGGGGGGTGCGGCAGAGGAAGTTGAATGTTAGGGGGACCCTAGTTGCACCCCACAGGAACCCCTTTATTTCATAGGATCATAGAAACATAGAGTTGGAAAAGACCCCAGGGGCCATCCGGTGCAGCCCCCTTTCGGCCACGCAGGAAACCACATCAAAGCACCCTCTTAGAGAGATGGCCACCCAGCCTCTGCTTAAAAACCTCCAAAAAATAAGGAAACTCCACCACACTCCACAGAGGCAGCAGTAGATTCCACCACCAAACAGCTCTGACCGTTAGGAAGTTCGTCCTGAGGTTTAGGCGGAATCTCTTTTCCTGTAGTTTGAATCCATTGCTCCATGTCCTGGTCTCTGGAGCAGCAGAAAACAAGCTTGCTCCATCGTTGACATAACATCCCTTCAAATATTTAAAAGTGGCTCTCATGTCCCCTCTTAACCTTCTCTTCTGCAGACTAAACACCCCCAGTTCCCTAAGCCTTCATGGTTTCCAGGCCTTTGACCATTTTGGTTGCCCTCCTCTAGTCACGTTCTGGCTTGTCAATATCCATCTTGAATTGGAGTGTCCAGAAACGAACACTGTATTCCAGGTGGGGTCTGACCGGCCTCTGCATAAAAACCTCCAAAGAAGGAGGAGATCCCACCACACTCCATGGAGGCAGCAGCAGATTCCACTGCCGGACAGCTCCGACCGTCAGGAAGTTCTTCCCGAGGTTCAGGTGGAATCTCCTTTCCTGCAGCTTCAATCCATTGCTCCTTGTCCTAGTCTCTGGAGCAGCAGAAAACAAGCTTGCTCCATCTTCAACACGACATCCCCTTCAAATATTTAAACATGGCTCTTATGTCTCTTCTTAACCTTCTTTTCACCCTCAGGATAAACATCCCCAGCTCTCTAAACCACTCCTCAGAGGGTTTTATGGCTTCCAGACCCTCCACCATTTTGGTCACCCTCTTCTGGACACAAGATATGCCCAGATGCCATTTTTCCTCCCACAAGCAAAACTCTTCCCTGGTTTTATCCACACAGCGCCCTCTGAGATGGCCCAGGTGGAGAGAGTGTGGCTTGCCAAAGCCCCTGGCATTGCCAGTGCCCTTGGGCATGGAGGGCCACCAAAAGGAGAAACAGCCAGCCCTCTCCCTGTGCTCATATTAAACAAGTTATATATGACATGGCACTGGTGGATAAGCTGACTAATTTGATAAGAAGTGCAAATATGGGTAATTATGTCAAAACTTGGGACCCTCTTATTGCTTATTTAAGAGCTAAATGGGGAGACCTCGCAATAGCGGTAGTCATGTAGATGAGATTTGAGCATAATTAACTGAAGCTGGATAATTAGAGTAGTTTAAATAATATCTTTTTGTTCAGTGATTTTTTGTTATTGAATGTCAATGGAACACATAGCGATTTAACGCTAGAAGGACATGGAACTGTGAGAATTACTTATAGGTAAAGATGAGATTGGATAATGGAAAGTGTAAATATGATGGAAACCTGATAAAGAAATTAGCTTATGTTATGGAATGTATGACGCTTGATGCATTGAACGGATGTATAAATGAGGTACGAATGGCTATTTGTTTATCTTCTGTGTTTTAATGCACTAAAATAATAAAAAAAAAAAGGGTTTCAATGAAGGAGGCACGAGAGCCCTGCTCAGTAGCAAGTTGCACTCTGTCTTGGGCAGGCTGCCGGCCGCAAGAGGAAAGCCCTGGACTGCTGGTCCCCACAGCCCAGGGTGGTCTTGCTATGGGAGGAGGGGGTGAAGGGGGGCACCGGAAGGAGACCTGAGGGGTGGGATGGAGGTTGCTTTGGGAACCAGCTCTGGGATCCCCTGCCTGCCTTCTTCCCTCTCTGATAACCCGATGGACAGAGTCCCTTTCTTCTGCAGCATTTAACTTGCTTTGCCACCCCCTCGTGCATTTGAAATACAAATGCCAGCGTTGCAAAACTCGAAGTGGTCCCCAGCTGCCCCTCTGGACACCATGCCACCCTCCTCCCCACTTGCAGAGATGGTCTCTTTGTAGCATCTTTGAGACCAAGAGAAAGAAGCTGGGAGCATAAAACTTTCCTAGCCTGAAGTCGGCTTCGTCAGATGAGTAGCACCTGAACGTTTTCGCTCTCTCTCCCCTTCCCAGCCAGGTGGGCAGAAGCCTCTCCTTCCGTCCCTCCACTGGCGCCTCACCTGGGTGGAGGAGAAGCCCCCCAGGGCGTTCCTCTGCTGAGAGAGCCACTTGACCACCGGCAGGGCTGAGGCCACGTCCCCCAGCACTGTGTAGGTCAGCAGGGCGTAGGCGGTCATCTCCACCTCGGCCGAGACCACTGAAAGAGAGGGACAGACATTGAGTGGGCCCCAAATGCCCACAGATGGGTCTCTGTGGATCACTTGGATGAGCCAAGAGACCCCCAAGGGTGACCTTTTGTTCCTGGCTTGCTCTCCCACCCAGAGCCCTTCTTCTGCCCACTGGGAGCAGAGATTCCCCCCTTTCCACCCCATCATCAAAAATGGCCATTTTTCAGAATCAGAAGGGATCTTCTGGATGCTACAAGTTTTGCTTTGTCCATTTTTTGGCATTCTGTGGGGCCTGGGGGTTCTCCTGGCATCTGCCCCTGCCTCTTCTGCCTTCTCTCTGCTGGGCAGAATCCCCCAAACTCAAGCCATGTCCTCCCTGAGACCAGCCCTTCTCTTCCAACACCAGCATCTCCCCATCTTCCTTGGGATCAGTGCGATGGGTGGGTGGGCATGGGAAGACCCTCCCTCAACTACCCCCCAAGAGGAAGCCCCGGTCGCTGTGTCTGCAGATTCACCCGACTGAGAGAAGCCGTCGTTGAAGCCCATGAAGCTGTCTTCATCCGTAGTGAGGGTCCCCATTAAGCTCCAGTGGGTGAAGCCATCTGAAAAACAGGAAGGAGAGGCAGATTGGGGGCAAGGGCTGGAGCAGGGCCCCCGTTCCCCTCAGGGGCCCCAAAGGGAGACAGGGTGGGCCAAGAATGCTGCCATCCTCTCTGCCAGTGCTGCTGCCACGGCTGCCCAAGGAAGACCCCAAGGTACTGCTTGCCACGGACATCGCCCTTGGCTCCTCGACAGGACGGAGCTCTAGGGGGAAGATGCTTGCTGCATGGGGGGACACCACCCACCCAGCCACCTTCCTCTCTTCTCCACCTCCCTGGACCCCCAGTCTTGCCAGGGATACCCCAACGCTGGCCTCCAGCAGGAGCCATGAAGGAGGCCTGGGGGCTTTCACCTTGCGTGATGGCCAAGCTGTTCATCTTGTGTAGCGCTGCTCCTGCCAAGGGGCTACGCAGGAGCGTGAGGGCGTAGGCCGTCAGGACGGTGGTGTAGGGGTCCTCGGCCGGGTACATGTTGGCCTCCAGGAAGTGCTTGGCTTTGACCACGGAGCCCCTTTCTTCCTAAGCAGGAGCGGGGGAGAGGCAAGGGAGTCCAGTCAGAGCAGCCCCTGAGGCTGGGCAGACTTTGCAGCCTCGTCCTCCTCGCTCAGAGACCAACAGAGCCTCTTCTTGGACTTGGACCTTGGTGGACTTGGACTGGCATCTTGGGCAGACAGCGTGCCAACCGCCAGGAGGAGGCTGCGGTAATTTCCTTGCTCATTTGAAGCAAGTAAGCACAGTTGGTCTCTGGGAGTAACAACATCTGAGAGCCAACGTTGTGTAAAGGTTTGAGCACTGGCCAACTCTGGAGATCAGAATTCAAATTCCTGTTCAGCCATGGAAACCCACTGGGGGGGTTCCCTTGGGCAAGTCACACTCTCTCAGCCTCAGAGGAAGACATAGGCAAACCCTCCCTTCCTGCTATGGGGCCGCTTTTCTCCCCGACTGTATGTCCGGCTATTTGGCTGCAGCTCCAAAGCCCCTCTTCCAACCGTCACCAAAGGTTGGGAGCAGGCACCGTCAGGGGTATGTCCGTGCAAGGACAACCCACATTTCCAGAGAAAGCAGGATTAAACAGGCTGGGTCACTAGCGCATAAATCTGAGAATCCACGTTGCCAAACTCTGTCCTCCAAACATTTCCACCAAGGAAAGGGAGAGGGGAGATGGCAGGTTGACCAACCAGGTCCTGGGCCCCGCTTTGCCGTTTACCTCGGACGTCACTCCCGTCTCCAGCAGAGCAGCCACAACGTACGCCGTCAGCGAAGTCTTTCCGTGGATCCCACCCTGGAGAGCCAAAAACAAATGCAAAAACACGGGGTACGGAGACTATTGTGTGATTGGAAGTTCTCCGTCCAAAGCCAAGACCCTTTTCTTACAGTTTTGTGTCATTTGAGAACGGTTGCAATAGGCCAGAAAGATCAAAAAGCATTACTTTTCTTATTGTAGATGTTCGGTTTTTTTAAATATTTCTCTGTGTTTAGGTGCATGCATTTTTAATCGTACGTCTTCTTCTTGGGTGCGCCCTGATCAAGTTTTTAATCTTGTCGCTTAAAGGATTTTGCATGCTGCCTAGACATCACTGTCTTCACTCCGAAACCCTTTTTTTTTTCCCTCCATGAAAAAATATCTATGGGATCACATTTATATTACGTTTATACTTACAGTATGTTACATTTATATTTAGTTTTCTCCCTTTGCAAATTCAGAAGAGGTATGAATTAAGATTTTTTTAAAAGTGTTAGCTGTACTTTCGTCAGGTGGGGAAGCTTCTTTTTTTAAATATAATTTTTATGTGTACGTCAATTTATACATGTGTACACAGTTATGTTTTCTTCTGTGTATTTGTACTTTGTTTTTGTATAATTGTTTATTTCTCTTTGGTGTGTTATCCTTTTTTCTTGCTTTATCTTCTTAATAAATATATGTATTAAAAAAAAAGAAAGAAAAAACTTCTATAAAGGAGGAAAAATAAACAGAATAGCTGCATAGTGTCCTGGTGTTTTAAGCACCTTCCATCTGGATTTTTTTGTTTTGCTTTTGTATACATTATATTTTTGTCTAGAATTATATCTACAATGGGATGCATTGTTACTTTGCTCACTGGAGTATATTTGTAAGGTAGAAAGTAAGAATACCTTTCTAGGAATAAGGAGCTTGCTTTCTGTCTCTTGATCTTTAAGTATGTAGAGTTTTTAAAAGAAATCTATTTAGAAGTTCGTGTGATTTTTTGTGTATTTCTGTGTACTTTTTGTTAAATCATGCACATTCCCCAAAATATTTTATACTCAACTACTGCAGTTGTGTGTTCATTTTTCCAAAATACAGACATTTTTATACATGCTCAACCTCATCTTTTTTACACATGCAAACTAGTAGGCATCTTGGATTTATTCCTTCCTAGTTGCCATTTCTGAGATGGAGAGTTCGAGCCTGCCCTGCCCCAGAGAGAAGACAGAAGGCAGCCGGCAAAAAACGCATTTCAAGAGGGATATGGACAAGCCGGAACATGTCCAGAGGAGGGTAGCCAAAATGGTAGAGAGTCTGGAAAGCATTTTTGAGAATCTGGTTCTGAAATTCGTTCTTCGCGAACTTGCCAAAGGATAAAGCCTTCCACCTGGGACCACCAAGGGGTCTTCTAAAGTCTGCAAGAGGAGTGGCTGCGCTCAGAATGAAGAACAGAAAGCAGCCGTTGGGGAGCACTCTTTGGGTTCGGTTCCGCTGGAAAACCTCCCTAGGAAGGGGGCTGGGGTGAGGTCTCCCTTCTTCCCCTGGGCCCCTTCTTCCCTTGAGGAGCCTTTCTCTCCAGGACCCCTTGTGCTAACACCCCCTCTCCCCATTGTCTTCCGCCCAGGAGCGACCCTTCCTGAACTCTCTGAGCAATTTGGGCCACCCGAGGTTGCGCCGCCCCTACTGTGCCGGCTGGTAGAGGCGATTGAGAAGAAAGGTAAAGAATGGAGGTCTCCAGGTGAGCACCAGAATCACGATGGAGGGTGGACACCTCTTTTGGGAACCCCCTAAGTACCAGCCGCTCGTATTCCTGGGTGCCCTTCATGCTGTCCCACACACACCCTGATCCCCCTTCCTACCTGGATATCTTTGTTTAATATCCTTCCCACGGCTGGGAAGGATCCGTCCTCCTTCTGGTGCTGGATAATCCAGTCCTTGGCAGCCACCAGCTCCTTGGGGTCGATGAAAATGAAACCCCGGGACTGGGCGAAAGACTTGAGCACGAAAGCCGTCAGCCTGGAAGCACAAGCGGAGATGGAGAGTTCGAGCCTGCCCTGCCCCAGAGAGAAGACAGAAGGCGGCTGGCAAAAAACGCATTTCAGGAAGGATATGGACAAGCTGGAACGAGTCCAGAGGAGGGCAACCAAAACGATGGAGAGTCTGGAAAGCATGAAGCCCTCTGAAGAGGGGCTTAGGGAGCTGGGGATGTTTAGCCCGCAGAAGAGAAGGTTAAGAGGGGATGTGATCAAAGTAACGAAGGGGGAATTAAAAAGAGATCATTTTAGAGATATCTAGGGGGAAATTTATTCATTATGTATTAATAAAGGGAAAAGGAAATAAACTAACTGAAGAATCATTACAATTTTGGAAGATGAATGGAGCTATCTGAAGTGAATGGATGTGGTCAAACGGTCCCAGTAGTAAGGAGCACTCATTATCTAATTGCAGAATAGATTAAGAACATTTGGTATAAGCGGTTTGTAAGCTTATAGTTTGTTTTTTTGTACTAGGTATTGTGCTGTTTGTTTTGTAGCGTAATGTATTTTTATATTGTTAAACGATTAATTAAAGAAAAAAAAGAAAAAAAGAGAGGATGTGGTAGCCATGCTTAAATATCTGAAGAGATGTCATGCTGAAGATGGGGCAAGCCTGTTTTCTGCTGCTCCAG
The DNA here is from genome assembly GCA_948472985.1 of Iguana delicatissima. Taxonomy (NCBI): domain Eukaryota; kingdom Metazoa; phylum Chordata; class Lepidosauria; order Squamata; family Iguanidae; genus Iguana; species Iguana delicatissima. Next base: position 223,750 of record CAOKZL010001825.1, read on the forward strand.
AAACTAGGACAAGGACCAATGGATTCGAGCAGCAGGAAAAGCGATTCCACTTGAGCCTCGGGAAGAACTTCCTGACAGTCAGAGACATTCGACAGTGGAATCTGCTGCCGCCTCCGTGGAGAGTGGTGGAGTCTCCTCCTTTTTTGGAGGTTTTTAAGCAGAGCTTGGATGGCCATTTGCCGGGAATGCTTTGATGGGTGTTCCTGCATGGCGGAAGGGGGTTGGACTGGATGGCCTTGGGATCTCATCCAACTCCGGGATCTATGATTCTAAAAACAGCAACCATTTCTTGCTTGGTCCCGCTGCCCAAAAACCTACCACATGCTTCCGGAGGAATCCCTGTCCCCGAAGGCACTGTAGGAGCCATCCTGCCTCTTGTAGGTCAGCTGGCGCTGGTATCCTGGAAAGAGGACGCAAGGGCTGGCAAGACCAGAAAGGCCGTTCCAGAGTTTGGGGGATGCAGGGGGCGAGGGAAGGCAAGGGACCATCCCGACTCCCCCATTTCTGCCTCGCCCAGGTAGGTACTGTTACTGCCACTGCTAGCCCGGATTTGTGGGACATTAGATATCACTTTGGTATCAATAATTTGGCTTTCTTCTACCATCCCTCTCCACGTGCCTGCGAGGTCCCCCGGACAAGCTCGCCGACAGGTACGGCCACTAATCGCTGTAACATTCCAAACAATACAGGCTGGCCAGAGATAGCCGCCCTGCCGCTTCAGGAGACCTCAAAGGCAAGTACTCTATTATGCATGCACGCTACTTACAAAGAACTCCCTGCCCCGATTAGGAGAATTCTCATCTGTCAAGCACTCTGCGTTTGCATACCGTCTACTCTATTGTCAATTCGGACCTAACTCAATCATGCTAAATTCTGACCTTTTGGAGGCTTTGTCTCCAGCCCGAAACTCATTGTTTTCCCCAGGTACGGACTAGCCTGTGGCTACATTTTCCCCTATAAAAGCCCCTGATTTTGTGAGCTTCCTTGGATCGCTCCCGACTTCCATCCCGCCTTGCTGTCGCTTTGCTTGGCGAGCCTTCCCCGCAGTCCCATGTCCTGAGAGCTCCATACCTCCGAACTTCTGCTGCAGACTACCCAGGCTTCAGGACAGGTGTAGTATTACCCAAACCAACAACTCCTCTAAAAATCCCTCTATCCCACTCCAACCTCTGTTTCCTTAGTTCTTTGCGTGAGCGTGTTGCTTATACTGTTCGATTGTATTTTAAAAAAGATCGCAATTATTATTCCAGTTCTGTTTGCTCCTTGACTTGGTCGGGCCCCGTAGACATTGGGCGAAAGATCTCACTCCGTTGCCCTGCCTCTCGCCTTGCTAATGTGTGCTCTTGGCTAATTTCCCCATCTTTTAATAATTGAGAGCGCATTTAGGTGTCCCTCCCGGGACCCCCAGAAAACAGGGTAACAGTACCTTGCACCAGGTAGTCGGTGGCTTCACTCTCCACCTCCGGGCTGAGCTGCTTGGTCTTCTGGAGATACTTGAGGACAAAGACGTTGGGGGCAAAACGGATCATGTTCTGCTCCCCGCAGCCGAAGGGCAGCTGGAGGAGGTTGTCCAGGTGATTGAGTGTCGGCCCCATCACATCTCCTGGCGGCAAGAGAAGAGCACGGCCTCAAGCAGGGGACCCAAACTCCCTCCCTGGCCAGCAAAGGCCGGGGAGCCCCGGACCCCAGGCAGGAGTTTTGGGTCCACCTCCCGGCAGGCCAAGAAACACATGCTTCTTGATCCGGGAAGATGATTTTTGTCAACTCTTAACATAAGCAAGGTTTGCCATCCGACTGAGATTCAGTAGACTCTAAGTTCTAATCCTGTGTCCAGTTCTGGGCACCTCATTTCAAGAAGGATATGGGCCAGCTGGAGCATGTCCAGAGGAGGGGGACCAAAATGGCGGAGGGTCTGGAAGCCATGAAGCCTGAGGAAGAGCGGCTTAGGGAGCTGGGGATGTTTAGCCTGATGAAAAGAAGGTGAAGAGGGGACATGATAGCCATGTTTAAATATTTGAAGGGATGTCACGTTGAGGATGGAGCAAGCTTGTTTTCTGCTGCTCCAGAAACTAGGACACGGAGCAGTGGATTCAAATTACAGGAAAAGAGATTCCACCTGAACCTCAGGAAGAACTTCCTGATGGTCAGGGCTGTCCGGCAGTGGAATCTGCTGCCTCCATGGAGTGTGGTGGAGTCTCCTCCTTCTTGGGAGGTTTTTAAGCAGAGGCTGGATGGCCATCTGCCAAAGGGAGGGCTTTGATTGTGGGTTCCTGCATGGTAGAATTGTTGTTGGACTGGATGGCCCCTGAGGTTTCTTCGACTCCGTGATTCTACGAGTCTGTCTAGATGCCCTCCAGTTTTGCAAACCGAGAAGGTTTCTATGTATCCCCTCTGTCTGGTCACAGAAACCCACTGTCACATTCTCTCGGCCTCATCAGAAGGTAAAGGCAAACCCCCTCTAAGCAAATCGTGCCAAGGAAACCCTGTGATAGTTTTGCCTTAGTGTCTCCATTGAACCAGAAATGGCTTGAAGACAAAGAATAATGCCACCTGACGGTGGAGCTACTGTCACAGAGATGCTAATGGACGGGGAACTCACCTAAACCAAAGACCCGTTCTGCACTGGACTGCTATAGCGCTATTATTCCACTTGCAACATCCCATGGAATCCTGGGGTTTGCAGTTAAACTGCAAACCCCACGATTCCATAGGATGTTGCAAGTGGAATAATAGCGCTATAGCAGTCTAGTGTGGAAATGGCCAAAGTCTCTCCAGTACAAGCCAAGCGACCCAGAAGAGGTCTGGGAAGACCTTGGAAATAATTTGTTAACATTGATCAGAACGCACTGCTTTACACGTCGTTTTTGTGTAGCAATTAGCTCCTCGTGTACCTTTATGGATACCCAAACTAATGGGCTGATTAATACGGCAGAATTTTTTCTTAACATTTCAACATCAGTGTCCCAATTTTCTTTAGCAATTTAGCCTCAATCAACCAGTGCCAGCCGTTCCGAGTTCTGCTCCCACCGTAAGCCGGGAGCAACACCCCACTCGCTGACTCTCTGCACCCCACTTCTGCCCCTGCAATCGCCGAGCGTACCAATGACGGAGGCGGTGGCTCTTTCCGACCCCGGGATCATGTTGTGCGGGATGCCCAGGGTGAAGGCTTCGTTGTGGTTTTCGTCGGCCTCCTCTTTCCTCCAGATCTTGAACTCGCCGACCGAGCCCCAGCCGGTGGAGAAGCCCACGTACTTCACCTCCGGCTGCTGGAGGGCCACCCAGCTCACAATGAGGGACTCGTTGAGGGCGGAGGGGCCGTGGCCCACCTGCAGAAGGAGAACCACCATTCAGGCTCACATGGAAAGACGTCATTGTGGGCAGTGGGAGAAAAGGGGGTGCCCAACACAGACATTCGGACTCCTTGTGAGCTTGGAAAAATTGCTTTCTCGGGGTACAGCTCCAAGAATTCTTCCAAGCACCATGAAGAACAATACAATGCATCTGAAGAAGATTGGTTGTCGTTGGTTGATCAAAATTCACAATGACCTTAACAGATGGCAGAGCTGGGCCAAGGATAACAAAATGAATTTCAACAGAATGTAAGGCAGAAAAAATGGAATGCACCCATGAAGGATGGGGGATGCATGGCTGGAGAACAGTCCATGTGGAAGGGATCTAGGAGTCTTGGTGGGCCACAAGCTGAACATGAGCCAGCAGTGTGATGTGGCAGCCAAGAAAGCCAACACGATTCTTGGTTGCATCAATAGGAGGATGGTGTCTAGATTGAGGGAGGTGATGGTACCAGTCTATTCTGCTTTCAACAGACCTCATCTGGAATAATCCTGTGTCCAGTTCTGGGCACCTCAGTTCAAGAAGGATATGGACAATCTGGAGCATGCCCAGAGTAGGGTGGCCAAAATGGTGAAGGGTCTGGAAGCCATGAAGCCCTCTTGAGGAGAGGCTTAGGGAGCTGGGTAGGTTTAGTCTGCAGAAGAGAAGGTTAAGAGGAGACATGATGGCCATGTTTAAATATCTGAAGGGATGCCACACTGAAGATGGAACAAGCTTGTTTTCTGCTGCTCCAGAGACCAGGACAAGGAGCAATGGATTCAAGCTGCAGGAAAGGAGATTCCACCTGAACTTCAGAAAGAACTTCTTGGCGGTCAAAGCAGTCTGCCAATGGAATCTGCTGCTGCCTGAATGGAGTGTGGTGGAGTCTCTTCCTTCTTTGGAGGTTTTTAAGAAGAGGCTGGATGGCCACCCGTCAAAGGGAGAGCTTGGATGTGGGTTCCTGCATGGCAGAAGGGGGCTGGACTGGATGGCCTCTGGGGTATCTTCCAACTCTAGGATTCTGTGATTCCATTTCTCCAAGCCATGTAGTTGTTTGTGGAATGGGAAGGCACGTGGAGGTATCTAGAATATGCTGAGTGTGACCGGGAACAGTGGGAATATAATTGGGAATTCGGAGAGATCTAATTCTTACAGATGAAATGGTCGATATTGTTTATGGGCTTAGGTAAATATTGTCTTTGTGTTCAGATGATGGCAATCAGAGGGTGATTTATGAGGATTAGGCTGGAGGGAGGTAAAATTAGAATATCAAAGGCCAGGCAGGAAATCCTAAGGCTCAAAGTGACTGATAGAGAGGGATTTTTTCAAGAAAAGAAAAGCAATTCAGTAGTTAGCGGGGACGTAAACCTGGAGGAATCCCCAATGGGTTCCAGATAATGATAGATTATTGTGTTTTAACTATACAGCCAAGTGGGTTGTATGCAAAGTATTAACTCCAGCAACATTTGTTTAACTAGCCTCTTGTGTTCCAACAAGTCTCAAGGAAATTAAGTGAGTGGTTTCTTGATTCGCATTACACGACAAGGGGTTTTTAAAACTTTTAGATATGGCAGAAATGGATAAGTTGACAGTGCTAATAAGACATAAACCCATTCATGAATTCAAGAAGTACTGGGAGTATTTTTGTCACATGCTGAAGGCAGACGAGCTAAGATTTGGGTCTTTTTTCCTCCAACAAATGATCTCATGGGCTGTCTCCTGTACTTCCATTCATCGTTCGGACTGTGTACTGCTGATTTGAATAACTGATTAGTTTAGTCGTTTACTAAGCTTGTTATGCACACGCATATTTCATATTCGTGTCCTAACTCTGTCTACCTTTTGTTATGCTCTAGTTGGCTCCAAGACAAGCAGCAGCACCGAACTGCTTCCAAGGGGAGGGCCAGACGCGGCAGCGGTCTAGCCCAGAAGCCGCCCTATGGCCGGAAGGAGGCTAGCCTGGCCCAGCTGCAAACTAGCCAGAACACAGGAAAGCCCTTCCCAGGAAAAAAACGCCAGGCATGGATTGCAGAAGCACAGCTGGCTCCTCAGCAGGGCGTGGAAGTTACTTGCTTGGGCTACAACTCTCAATGGCCATGCCGGTTGGGGGTTTTGCTAGTCCCAGGCCTTAAACAGGGTGGGCACTGTGCAACCATGCCAGATTGGTGTGATTATAACTCCCAGCATTCCCAGTGAGGAAGAACGCTGGGTTTTGCAACCCCACACAGCTTCCATTTCTGGCCTAAGTGCAACTGTTTGTTCCAATTCTTTGGTACACCCTTATTCAAATTTTCTACAAAATATCTTTCAATTGCTTCTTTGCCTTTTTCAATTATTTTCTCATCTTTCAATAAATTCTCGTTTATTCTCCATCTATATTCTAGTTTTCGGTCTTCCATTGCTAATACTGGGGGGGGGTGATCTGATCTAATTCTTGGCAAAATTTCCATTTTACTTAATTGTCTAACTATTGTTTTTGTACACCAAATCATGTCTATTCTGGACCAGGTTTTATATATTTCAGAAAAATAAGTATATTCTGTTTGCTCCCCATACAGACTTCTCCATACATCTACTAATGTTAGATCTTCCATCGTATCAAAAAACGCTTTAGGGAATTTTCCTTCATTCTTCTTTTTCCTCTTTGATATAGACCTGTCTAATTCTGGTTGGATGACACCATTCCAATCTCCCATGATTATTACATTTTGACACTCAACTTCCCTCCTTTTCCCTAGAAGTTTCTCATAAAACTCATATTTATTTTCCAAAGAATTGGAACAAACAGTTGCACTCTGGCCGGAAATGGAAGCTGTGTGGGGTTGCAAAACCCAACCCCAATTCTTTGAATCAACGGAGTTCCACTGATTGATGGATTTGCTCTTGCTCCAAAGTGCCACCTTTCCAACCCCACCTCCCGCTTGGAAGACCTGGAAGAGGCCCCAGTCTTGGAATTCCTGCCCCGCTTCCGTGGAAAAATTCGTCCTTATCACACCTGGATGACTCCGTTGCCCCAGCGGATCCAAAACGTCCGGAACTCGTCCCAGGAGAGGATGCCCTCCGTCTCCGCACTGGCCACGGGGTCGCCCATTTTGCTGGTGGAGATCCACGTCCGGGAATTCTGCTGCCCTCCGATGACGATCTCGGTCATCTCCGCCATGTCGTGGGGGGCCGAGGACAGGGCCACGTGGGCGTCGTTGTGGGCCTTGACGGCCACCTCAAAGCGTGTCATGCGGGACGGTTTCTGCACATACTGGTATTCATACTTATTAGGAGTGGAAATGTGGATTTTCTCTAGGAGAAACAAACCAACGCTTGCTCTCAGCGCTCACGTGTCTATAAAGGAAGGGCGTGGAAAAGATACCTTTTTGGGGAAAACAGCTTCCAAAATTGCCCAAGCGGCTTGAAGATTCTGGGAGCTGCAGTCCCAATACAGCAGCTTTTCCCAAAGGCACTTTTGTATGCGTTTCTTGGGAGCAAATGCCATCGCCTAGTACCGCAGTCCTTAGCCATGCTCAGACGAGCAAATTCTGTTTGCGGGGACAGGTGAGAATAACACCTGGATTTGGCATTTTCACAAATGTGTGTTTGCACGTGTGCCTTTGTGTGCTTTGTTCCTTCCTCCCCAAAACTTTGCACATTTGGGGAGGGGATCCTAAAAGCAATCTGGCTGATAAACAAACTGTCTCAATTTGGGCATTCCTCCTCAACAGTCCTACTGTTTTTTGTCCGTTCAGAAATACTGCCACCCCAGTGGAAGAGGGAAATCTTATTTTGACTGTCTTAATTTATATAATGCACAAGTGTAATTCTATAAATGCTGACGTTACACTTCAAAGCTATAAATGAGGTAAAGCAATTAGTCGGATCTTACTTAAGTTTATATCAGCAGAGTCCTGATGTATTTAAAGGGGGGAAAGACATCCTAATTTATCTAGGCAATATGTTATCAAAAGTACAATCTAGCTGGGAAGATGGGAAATTGAATGTTAGAGAATACGTTTGTAGATTTCATGTATGTATGTTTATGCTGTGTTATTTATTTGTTGTACTATTTATATGTTCTATTTGCTGAGACTTCCTTTAATTTTAGTAAGCCTTTATAAAACCTTTATAAACCTTTATAAAAATTAAAATAAAAGAGAAATCCTGCCCCTCTTTCTTGCCAATTCCTCCCCATGGGGCCATCGTTTATCTATGATGGGGAGAAACTAACCATAAGTCACATCTTTTCTGATCTGACAGAGCATGCGATTTTGCTCTTGTTTTAACAATGTAATATTAATAAATTATATTTACTTTTTATCTTCCTCTTCTTATTGACCGAGGTGGGGAACAACAAATTAAAATACAGCAACAAACAGACACAGTTAAACACAGTTAAAAACATAAACTCCACATAAAAACACACCATTGGTTAAAAAAGCATGCATGTTAAAAATACACTAATCAATTCATAATTTAAAAAATGTAGAAATTGTGGAGGTGGGGTCTAACCCTGAGAGAAAGTTGAGTCTTCTTACCATTAGGGCAAAAGAAAACGCTGTAAGTGTATTCTCTGGTCAGTCCCTCCGGCTGCAGAAAAACATAAATCCGTGTCGGAGGAAAAAGGAAACAACTGGTGCAAGAAAAGGGATATTGCCAAAATCCCAGCCACCCCCAGCCCAAAGCCTACCTGATCTATTTAACCAAAGCCACGTATGTTTCTTGCAAACCTTCGAAGTGAGTTGCAGAGCACAGATTTTAAAAATCAGCAGATTAAAAAAAAATCTGTGTCATTAAAAAGGAGGGAGGACTCTTATGGGTGCTAAATTAATACTTTTTTTTATATTGATTTCCATACAGTAAAATACAAAAGAAAAGGAGAAAAAAATGGTATTACATAGACACACCAGTTAATCATTCAATCAATTTGTCTAATTCCATACCCTCCATATCTTAAGTTATCTTCTATTTAACAGGCTACCGTTCCATTATAATTCCCTTATATATAAACCAGACCTTTATCTTTAAATTTTTGCCATTTTCTTGCTTCCATTTCCACTTGTTTGAGCACTGAACTTACATTACCTTCAACTTAGATTCAACTTCAGGTTTAAATCTAGTGACCATTAAGTCGCCCCATCTACCTCTTACGTAGGTGAAAAGTGGGTCCTAAGCTTTGACAATTAAAACCTTTAAGGTACAGCCACTCTTGGGGACCCCAGCCACCCCCCGGGGCTGGTTCTGCTGTGAGGTCCAGTGAAGCCCCCACCCCATGGACAGCCCCCTTCTTGGCCCTTCTGGTTTCCCCTCCACCAGGCAGAGCTTTATAGACGGATGCCAGTCACTCATACAGGTGGCCTCCCTGCAACTGCCAAAAACGGACCGGGGGGTACCATGTTCCGTCCCGCAGCAGGCAGATCCATGGGCTTAGGGAGCTGGGAGTGTTTAGTCTGCAGAAGAGAAGGTTAAGAGGGAACATGACAGCCATGTTTAAATATTTGAAGGGATGTCATGTGGAAGATGGAGCAAGCTCATCTTCTGCTGCTCCAGAGACTAGGACACGGAGCAATGGATTCAAACTGCAGAAAAGGAGATTCCACCTGAACCTGAGGAATAACTTCCTGATGGTCAGAGCTGTTCAGCAATGGAATATGCTGCCTAAAAGGAGTGTGTTGGAGTCTCTTTCTTTGGAGACTTCTGCAGTTTGAATCCATCCTCTGTGTCCTAGTCTCTGGAGCAGCAGAAAATGAGCTTGCTCCATCTTCCACATGACAGAGGCTGGGTGGCCATCTGTTGGGAATGGTTTGATGGGGGTTCCTGCATGGCACGGGGGTTGGACTGGATGGTCCCTGGGGTCCCTTCCAACTCTAGGATTCTATCCCTCTGCCCAGCCCCTGCCCCTGGCAGCAGAAGGTCTTGAGCTGGCCTTGCCCTCGTGAGCAAGGTTATCAGTTTCCCAGGAGGATCCTTTTTCTCCTTTTACTACAACTCTCAGAATCCCCAGCCAGAGCGCCTACTGGCTGTGATGCCTCGGGAATTCCGGGAGCCCTTGTCATCCCCAAAAAGGAAACCCTCCAAGCTCCGGGCACAGCAACCCAGTTATTCCCAGCCGGGGGCACTGACAGCCAAAGAGGCCTCTGGCAGCTCATTTACCTCAACGATGACGCTCCTTCGGACGTAGTCGACTCCAAGAGGCACCCGCTTGTCTGGGTGGGGGTCTTCGGTGTGCTTGCCGCTCTTGGGGAACTGCCCACTCTCCTGGCAGCAGCTGCTCCCACCATAAGCAAAGGCTTTGGCTAAAGCGGAGGAGAGAAAGCGTGTGCATGTGCGTGTCGTGTGTGCCATGGATCGTGCCCTGCGGAGAGGGTCCCGTCCGGAGGCGGAAGCCCCAGGGACCAAAATCTCACAGGACACTTGTGACAGGGGCTGGGGGTGTGTGTGTGCCTAGCCTGAGCGGCAGGGCAGCCCTAGCAACAGGTTGCTATGTGACCAAAGCGGCTCTGTGTGAGAGAAACCCAGCCCACCAGTGAGAGGGAGAGGCTGAGCTTTCTGAGAAAGTCTATACATGAGGCACAGTGACTTGGACTTTTTATATTCCTTCAGTGAGATTTCCAGAGAGAGAGAGTTATAGCTCTTCAGTCAACCAGGGGGGTTGTCTGAATAAGTGTGGTTGTCTACTCAGAGGTCTAGAGAGAGGAGGAACCAAACCAGAAGGCGGTCCTGCCGCTGGTAGCGGTCCCCACCTGTGATGTTGTTCTGCCCCAGTTCGCCGAAGGAGAGGACGATGGAGGTGGGCTTGGCTTTCCCGGGACCCACACATTTCTTCCGGGTGAGGTGGTGCTTCCCAGGGTGACCCACGAACCTGATGCCTTTTGGGATGGAGACCTTCACGTGGACCTGTGGGGAGAGTGGGGAGCGGGCAGGGCAGAGGTAATAAGTGGTGGGCAATGAGCTGAGGAAATGGGGCAGCCCTCCAGCCCAAGGCCTCCTGGGGCTCTCACCGCCTTCTTAGGAACACGAGGGGCCTTCTGAGATGTACCTCCAAAGAAGGGCCTTCAAGGGTACCGTAGGAGGGGGTGGGTGGGTACCACCTCTTCCCCATAGAGGTTGCAGAACTTGGGGGTTGGCCGTGCTGAGGTCAGTGGTCAGAAATAACACAGGGGGGCTGGAGGGGAAATTCATTCCACGTGGGAATTTGTGTTGTGGGGGTTGACCCAAAAATGTCCAGGGGGTGAAAGCTCTCCTCCCCAGTGTTCCTTAAGGAAGAGCCCCGGTTAATTAATTAATTAATCAGAACAAAACCAGCAGCCAACAAGCCTGGACTGCCCCCAAAAGTCTTAACCAGTGCAAGAGATGAGTACAAAGTGGTTGCAGGAGCTTCATCTGCTGGGTAAGGAACCAGAGCTTGGAAAAGTTCGCTTTCAGAGCACAAACAACTCCAAGCAGCTACATGAGCTGCTGTGTGTGTGTGTGTGTGTGTGTGTGTGTGTGTGTGTTGCCAAGAACTCTGGGAGCTACAATCTCCCCACCACCACGACCGCCTGGAAAAGGTAGGAGGAAAGGATCTTCCCCCAGGAAGGTCTCCAAAAGCGACGGGGGTCTCACCTCCACGCAGACCGGCAGATAATTGTGGACGGTCAGGGGGATCTTGGTCTGCTCCCCCCGGATCACGTGGTACGGGAGAGTGAACTCGATGAAGAAGGGCTTGAAGGTCCGGAGGCTGGCCTGACGCCCCAGGCCAAGGCCGCTCTCCTCGGAGAGCCCGACGGCCTCCGCCAGCCAGGTGGTGATGGAGTCGGGGACATCCACCCGGAGCTGGGCTTCTCCAGAGACCTCACTTGGGGAAAAAGAAAGAAGAACAGGAGCGGAGAATGGGGACAGAGCAATGCTAGACTCTCTGGGCAAAGACAAGCCAGCCCCTGCTTTTTCTTCCAGACTGTTTTGCTTTGGAGCTAAAAGAAAAGCCTGCTCACCTCCTGGACGCCCCCACGTCTGCACTGTTTTAGAGGGGAAAAGTACCCATTTTGCACAAACACAGTGCTTGCACCCACCCCCTGATGTTTTTGCCATCCCTGTGCCCTCTGCCATCCGTGTGCCATCTCAAGGGCAGAAAATTGGCCTTGGAGCTTGCCAGAGTCGCTGCTGGGAAAGGCAGGAAGCAACTCTCACAGGTGCAGAACCTGGGAGCAGCACCTACTGCCTTTGCTTGTCTGCTGTATTTACTTAGAGGGTCTCACGTTTCACCAAGCTGGCGCTAGCACAATGACACTCAGCAGGGCACTGCTGACCACCGCTGCCGGGAATCCCAGGCTTGGCCTTGCTTCCCTCTGACCACCTCCACCCTCTAGCCATGTCGGAAATGCTCCAGGAGGCATTGGCACTCAGGAACTGCCCAACTGAGAGTCTGAGAATATGTGGTTGGGGGAGAATGCCTCTCCCAGAGGTGTATCTAGGGTGGGGCACATAGGTGCCAGTGCCAAGGGGGCACAAAAAAGCCATGCCTGTGGGGATGGGGTGGGCCTAAGGGGTAAGAAGATAGGGGCGCAGCTTCCATGCTTGCCCTAGGCACTGTTTACACTAAATATGCCACTGGCCTCTCCACATCACAAGTCTCTTCTTGGCAAGGTGGCACAAAGTACCGCTAAGGGTAGGGTGGCCTACACCCTCTCCTAAGGGGCGGGGAAGGCCTTAGCTGTGCCCCATCACCTGAGGGGAGAAACTTCCAGAGCATCACCATAGCCTGAAGACGTGGACTAAAACTGTCCCCTGCTCTGCGCCATGCTTGCTGGAGGATTCTGGGGAAATTTTACTTTTGGGGACAATGTCAAGAATGCCCTCGTCAGCAGAGCAATTAGCATCTCCCCATAGGTAAAATTCTTTGCATTCTACTCAGGCTGATATGGTGGGGAGAGGGGGAGTGTGACCACCCACTATTACCTGACGTTCAAGCAGCGCCAAAGCCAAGTCTCTGGAAAGAAAGTTCTCTTCTTCTTGTCTGCTCTGTGGGAGCGACAAGAAATACTAGTTAAGTTTCGGCACATTGGTTGGGAGGATTCTGGAAACTGCTAGCCAAAAAAGTAACTTTTCTAACTCTAGAACTGCCCCTGCAACACACACAGCGCCAGGAGCGGAGCTCTGAAGCACGGAAGACAAATCGTCCAGGCAGCCTGGGAGCTCCTTCCTTTCCTTGCTAACCAGGTCTCCAGCTCTGAGGACACTAAATGCCTCCTTTGCCACCACGCTTGCAAGGGCTTGTTCTTTGCACCCTTGGCCAGTTCCTGGCCACTCCCTCCACCTCCTTCTCTGACACTGGCCTAAGCAAAAGAACAGGTGCCACCTGTCTGCCCACCTGCCCAGAATCACAGAGACCCTAGAGGCCATCCAGTCCAACCCCCTTCTGCCATGCAAGAAGACACACTAAAAAAAAAAGGCCACCAGCATCAGCACCACGACAGATGTTGGGGGGCTGCCATCTTTGGGGAGAGCCACTGGTACCTCCCAGCCACTACGTCTCCGTGGTCCACCCAAGTGGGATTCCCAGACCTCAAGTCACTGGGTGCAGCTAATGTCAGCATCAGCCGTGCCCGGAAGGCAGCCTGCCCTCCCTGCCTTTGGAAGAAAGGAAGCAAACAGATTTTCAACCCGTGAACAAGGAGAGTGGCTCTACCTGGGCAGGGCTCTGGGCTGAAGGGAAGCCGCCACCAGGGTCCCCGTGTGAGGCTGGTAGGCCGGCACAGCCTCGTCGGTGTACATGCCGCCGTGCTGCCTGTGGTTCAAGCTGACGAGGTCCGTCATGACCACCAAGCCGGTCTCCTAGGCAAAGGTGAAAAAGAAAACTGTCCTATAAGCACTGATTCACCCTGTCCTGCTGTAAGAGAAGAGGCCCCTCGTCCCCAAATATTTCCAGAGGGAAAGATCGCGGAACGGCTGGGGGATCTGGTGAAGGCGAGGTTAGAAAGTCACAAAATGACCACCAAGCAAGAGCTCAGGAGTGACCCTGCACTACATCTCCCACTCCACCTTTTTCCCTGGAGTGTCAAAAAAAAAATCTGGCTTCAAATGGACTGAGCAGGAATGAAAAATAATGAAAAGAAAGAGGGTTTCTGTGAGAAAAGCCAAGGCAGAGAAAACATCTCTCCTCTGTAATCAGCTGCTCTCCAAGCAAAATTTATGGCAGGTGACGGTGCTGTTGGCACTTTGCAATGTGCAAGTACCAAAGGGATGTGTTACACAGGCGGCAGTGGAAAGGACTGTGTCCACAAGACTTTGGCCACACAGTTGATCTCTGGGCCTTATTTTGGAGACTGGAGCAAAACGGAGCTGGGGTTCAGCAGCTGAGCGGTAGCCTTCCCCCAAGAGACACTGGGGGAGGCACGGGTCATCAATGGCTCCCGCCTGCTCTGCCAGGTCAGCTGTGCCCCAGTCCGACCCCAAAGGAGACCCAGCGGAAAAAGCACCGTGCATTTTGCCAAAGTCCACAAAGCAAGTTTGCTAGCCGGCCAAGGCAGGCAGGGGAAGTGGCAGGTGGGGAGAAGATGTTCAGCCAAAACTGGAAGTACACCCAGCCTGCAGAATGGATTTTCCCCCAAGCCAAGCGTGACGTTCCCAGAAAGTCAGTGGTGCTCCAGATGGGAGAAGGCAGATGCCAGGCCCCCTCTCAGAAACAGCGCAAAGGAGAAGAAGGGCAACTTTTCTCTGTGGCTTTCAAACTTTTTGGAGGGCGGGCCACACTGCAGGACCAGGAGGGGCACCCTGCCAGGCAGCCCGAACCAAGGAGTGTTCTCTCGGTGATCCCATCATCCCCCAGCACTGTCGAGGCAGCCCTTTTGTGCCCCCGAAAGCAGAACTTGCTGGGAAATCTCCTCTGAGCTGCACCATAGCCCAGTTATTTCATTTCAGGCTTGTCAGATTCGGTGCCCAGAGTGCGTTACAAGTACAAGCACGGTTGATTTTTTTGGGGGGTATAACAAGTTACATTCCAAAAAATGAATGGGAACAAAGATACTTCACTGATGTAACGAGCAAGATTTTAATAACTTCTCAAAGCAAACTGTAAAGGGCATTTTTAACCAGTTTGAGAAGGATTTTTCAAGTTATATGAGCAATCCTAGTTTCCTCTCCCTAGTAATTTTGCTAGCAAAGCAGCCCAATTTCACTTATTTAAAAAGAATTAAAAAACAGTGAAAGGAAACCGGTCCTTAAGGCCTACCTTCGAAAGTGATAATGGGGCCATTACGAGAGACAGTTTTGGGGAGTCTTTGGCCAGAACTTGCACTGCATTTCCTAGAGTCAGACAGGGGATTCTGAGAGCTGCAGTCATTAAAAGTAGCTTTCCTGAGCACTGCTGCTGAGAGGCTAAACTCCAATCCCACAATCAAGAGGGCAGCAAAAGTAGCAACGGGAAAAACAGTCAAGACCTACAGACAGGAAACTGTTAATTAAAGGCACAAAAAGGAGTGATCCTGCTTTTTATCTGGGACCACCGAGCACTGCAACCTGCCAGTCACTTTCAATCAGGCCCTTAAGCGCATGCGTGCGCATGCATGTACACACACATGCACGATGGAAGACAACTGAGAAAATCCTAGATGGCCGCGATCTGGGAATAAGGCTGCTGGGCTTTCCAAGAAAAAATGCAAGGGATTCCAAGAAAGGAGTCAGAGATCTTTCAGCAGAAAATGCCACTCATGAGTCATTCTGCCCTGGATTGGTACTACGTGTGACGAGGGTGGATCCGGTCTCTTGCCGACTGTTTATTTGGGCTGTTTCCTCCATCTTGCCATCACCTAAGCCAGGAGGGCACCTGGGCCCGACTGAGTAGGGGAAGCAGCCGATGCCCATACCGTGAAGGCAAAGCGGGCATCCTTGGTGACGTCCCAGTGCCAGGGGAAGATGGAGGAGCGGCGGCGGCGGTGCCTGTGCAAAGAGATTCCGGGCCACCAGAAGTGACCGTCTTCCTTGCTGGCCCCGAAGGTGTCGGAAACGTCATATTCTGCAAGCTCCTGGAAGACCTGTCCAAAGAGACAGCATGGGATTGTGAGCAGGAGAGTCCAAGGGAGGGCAAAAACACCCTCACAGGATGGTGTCCAAGGCAGGGTCGGGGAAAAATGACCACTTTCGCTGCCAGTTCCCGAACTCCCCAGCCAAGAGAGCCACGTTCACGGGCCCCCACACTCAAGGGACTGACGCCACGGGCCAGCCGTGATCAGGAGATGCAGGATGCTGTCAATGCTCCTGCCTGTGGTCCAGAGGTATATCTAGGGTGGGGCAAGTAGAACACAAAAAAGGCAACGCCGGAAGATTTAGTGTCAGAGGAGGTGGCAGCAGCAGCAGCCTGACAGGTATGGGCACAACTCCCAGACTTATCATAGAATCATAGAATCATAGAGTGGGAAGAGACGACAATGGCCATTGAGTCCAATCTCCTTTTGCCATGCAGGCACAAACACTCAAAGCCACCCCAGCCAATGGCCATCCAGACTCTGCATAAAAACCTCCAAAGGAGGAGGATCACAGAATCAGAAAGTTGGAAGAGACCCCAGGGGCCATCCAGTCCAATCCCCTACTATGCAGGAACACACACCAAGGCATTCCCTTTGACAGATGGCCATCCAGCGTCTGCTTAAAAACCTCCAAAGAAAGTGACTCCACCACACTCCATGGAGGCAGCAGCTTATTTCACTGGTGAACAGCTCTGACTGTCAGGAAGTTCTTCCTGAGATTCAGGTGGAATCTCTTTTCCTGCAGCTTGATTCCATTGCTCCGTGTCCTAGTCTCCAGAGCAGCAGAAAACACGCTTGCTCCATCTTCAACACATGACATCCCTTCAGATATTTAAACATGGCTATCACGTCTCCTCTTAACCTTCTTTTTGTCAGGCTAAACATCCCCAGCTCCCTAAGCCACTCCTCATGGGGTTTCATGGCTTCCAGACCCTCCTCTGGACACCTTCCAGCTTAGCCATATCCTTCCTGAACTATGGTGCTCTTGCACTAGGCCATAGAGGCCTCTGCTGTGGTCTACCACATAACACTGGCTGGCTATTTGCCAAAACAGCTTGAACATGGAAAGAGATGGGCCACCAAGCTCTGATCCAAGGAGCTCTAGTTGCCTTCTGGCTGTTCAACCGACTCCTTGGGAACCACCAGCCCCGCTGCCCTGTGGCATCCCAGGTCCAACTCCACCCCAGCAAGAAGAAGTAACTTGCCTTGGCAGAGGTCATCTGGAAGCCTGGCTTAAGGAGGTGGACGCTTTTATCCACGGCGGCCAAGCAGACGCAGCTCCCCTTGGCAGCTCGCAACTTGATGGCCACGGAGTCGCCCGGCCGGGTCTCGTTTGCTGAAAATGCCACCGAAACCTGGCATTGAAATTAAAAGAAGGAGAAGAAGCAGCAGCAGCACAGCCGTGCCCCCTGCCCACGTGCCCACTGGGGGGGCCCGAAGTCTGCAAGACATGACCCTCGTACCTGATTCTCAAAGGAGGGCTTGACGGAAAACTGGAGGCTGTCGGCGACCCCTTCGCCATCCTTCCGGACGTAGTAGGCGAGGAGGCGGCCCAGGGGGACCATGTGGGGCGTGACTGGGAAGCGGAGGGAGGTCGTGCAGGTCTCCGGAAGAGGGGCCGGACGCGTCGGGGCTAAAGGACCAGAGGAGGAAAGGGCTGAGAGACGACGACCACTAGTGAGCGCTGCCAAGGCTGCATCCTCAAGGAGCCTTGGGACTACGAGTCATCCCTCCCAAGGAAAAGGCCAGGGAGAGGCAGCTGAGGATAGAGAGGCAGCTGGGAATAACCCCCTGGTTCTTTTTTTTAAAATCTTTTATCCAAGAAATGTATTAATTAGTTAAATGTTCATTGCTTAATGAACTATGTCAAGGAGTTGTTGATGTTAAAACCAATAGAATCATAGAGTTGGAAGAGACCCAGAGGCCATCCAGTCCAACCCCCTTCTGCCATGCAGGAACACACACTCAAAGCCCCCCCCACAAATGGTCATCCAGCCTCTACTTAAAAACCTCCAAAGAAGGAAGAGACTCCACCACACTCCACGGAGGCAGCAGCAGATCCCACTGCCGGTCAGCTCTGACCATCAGGAGGTTCTTCCTGAGGTTCAGTTGAAACCTCTTTTCCTGTAGTTTGAATCCATTGCTCCGTGTCCTGGTCTCCGGAGCAGCAGGAAACAAGCTTGCTCCATCCTCAACATGACATCCCTTCAAATATTTAAACATGGCTATCATGTCCCCTCTTCACCTTCTCTTCTGCAGACTAAACATTCCCAGCTCCCTAAGATATTCCTCAGAGGGCTTCATGGCTTCCAGACCCTCTACCATTTTGGTCACCCTTCTCTGGACATGCTCCAAAAAATGGACCTTCCTCCACAAGGACAGCTAATTGGCCCAGCTGCCATTTGAGGGGTGTGTGTTTGTGTGTAGTCTGCCTCCCACCCCTAAAAGGAATCACATCTCCCCTCGACATCCCACCCCCCGCCAAAGTCCCAAAGATAAATCCGTGCCTGCAAGGTGCGTGAGGCGAATGCTTCTGCTCCCTGAAGGCGTTGGTGCCCTGGGGCGGCCCTCCGGCCCCTCTCTTGGGTAATGTTCCCGGGCTGCACCCCTGAGAGGACAATGTTGCCCCGCGAGACCACCTCGTAGTGGAGGGTGAAGTTGCACGGGCAAGTAGACTTCACAAGAATAGAGGCCTCCTCTCCCACCTGAGCAGAAAACACCAGGAAAAGATATTGCTGCTGCCGCCATGGGGCTGGGGAGAAATGGTCTCCCCACGGCACCCAAGGGAGCTGCTACGAGGGCGCGGAGCCCACAACCAAGAAGCCAGAGGGGCATCTTTTCTGCCAAGGGTAGAGTTAAACGGTGGAACTCGGTGCCACAAGATGGAACGATGGCTGCCCACCTGGATGGCTTGGAAAGGGACGGAGAGCTTTCAAGGCTACTGGGAGGGCTATAGATGGCCCCTCCATGCCAGTGGCTGGGGCCCTGGTGGGCTTCACTGCCCATTGGCAGCCAGATGCCCCTGTTGTGAAGCCCACCAGGGCTCAAGTGCAGCCCCACTGGATCAACAGGAGCTTGGTGAGTGTGTGGGAGCCCCTCTCTCCATTCCTCTGATTTGGGGTAAATGTAGTTGGAACTCAGGGGCTTGGAAAAGGGGTTGCCTGACCAAACGGGCCTTGCTTCTGACTCAGCTCCAGGGCTCTTCCAAAGGGCAGGAGACCAAGAGGTCCCAGGAGCAGCCCAGAAACTGAGAGGCTGGTGGGCAGCGGTGGGACGGCTCTAGTCTTCCCTCCTTGCCCGTCTCCGAGCAGATGGTGGAGCTGGGAGTACAGAGCAACAGCTGCTGTTGCAGGAAGGAAATCTCTGGATTCCCCAGCTTGGGTTGGACTTAGATGACCCCTCGGCTGGGGCTGCCACCTGCTACTTCAATCCAAAACGGGCAGGGAAAAAGAAAGGGAGGAAGCCCCACGGGACGTTCCACTTGGCAGGAAAGTTTCCACCACGTCTCAGCCAGGAGACCTCAGCCAGCCGACACCGGGCGGGGAGGGGGCTCTCCTCACTCCGCCCCACAGAGAGCCACAGCAGCCAAAAAGCTCAATTTACCCCCAGGGGGCAAGTTGAAAGACGCCCCTGCTAATTTTCTGAAACTCTGAACTCCCTCCCTCCCTCTCTCCCTCCACTGGGGTCAGAAAGGGCTCTCCTTTTCACACGTCCAAGGAAAAGAGCAGGTGTCCAGCTCTCCAGCCACCTTGGGGACAGGAGGGATAAGTTAGCTTGGGAGCAGGGAAACCGAGCCCTCATGGGGTCCCAATCCAGCTCCCCCCAGGCTTCTCCCCTCCTTTCTCAGGGGTACCCTAGTTAGTAGCTTTCCAGTTTTGCATGAGGTTTCCTCACCCTCACTCTTCCCAAAGCTGCAAAATGTACATCTTTGGCCCCAGGCAGCATTGCATGGATGCAGCCACCCAAGAGCATCTCTGAAACTAAAACCGGCAGAGGCTGAGAGGCACCCGACTCAATGTTCTCCCTCCAACCCCAGACAACCTATAAGCCTTGGAAACCCCAAAGCAACCTGCAGCCGCCCCTTCCTGGGTCTTACCTGGAAGGGTTTGTCCGGCATCTGAAGCTGAAGGTGGCAATTGCTGGGCGAGTACCAGCTGCTGATGGACAGGTAACTGGGCAGGTACTGGTCTCTGGCCAGCTTCCCGTTGAGGGCGATGACTTTGGTCTCAAGAAAGGGAGGAAAGCTAGAAAGTCACTCTGAGTGCCACTGCCTCCTGAACCACCAAGTCCACCCACGCGTCCTCCCAGGGTCTGATTAAGAACATGGGGTTTGCTGCTCCCTGACTTTTCTTCTTGGTAGCATTTCATGATTTCTTTCAAAGGGACACCAGGTCCCACTGCCATGGCACCAGGCTGCTTCCCCCCGAACTCATCTGGGACCTCTGACTGACAGCAGTGACCCCCTGTGGGGTCTCCCTTCCCTTCTCTGCCCCCCGATTCCTCGCCAGGGACAGATCTACAAGCGAGGAAAATGCCCTCCTCTCACAGCAGCCTGCCCCACATTCTGTGGGACCCATGCCATTACCACCCAGTCTCAAAGCATGTGTGGAGGGTCGCTCGGCCACACATTCCCCGGGACCCCTTCCTTGTCTCCCTAATTGTCCAAGCAGGCCTTGGACCGTCCCCCCCCAAGTTCCGGGACTTGGGTCCTTCACCCACCTCTAGCCAGACGAACTGGGCAACGGGGGGGATGGAGGGGATTTCGAACTCCACCAGGCCGCCGTGGGAAACCAGCTCGCTTGTGAAAATGTTCTCCTTGGGAGCGAGTTCAGCTCTGATCCGGATGGTCACCCCATTGGCGGGGCTCCCATCGGGATAGGTGACCTCCACCTGGAGAGTGGAGAGATGAAGGAACATGGTACTCTGGATGGATGGATCTCAGCGGGGAGAAGAGAGACGTTCTCGTGGGATGGAGGTGCAACGAAAGACAACGAGCTTGGGAAGTTACTTTACTTTTTAAGAGCAAGTCATTATGTACCTTGTTGAAACAAGCCCCAAACAAGTTACTCATTACATAATTCCTTTTGGTGCCTCGTTTTCTTACTCAACGATTGAACCACCAGTGGGGGGGGGACAGTTCCTACTTCTTTTTGGGAGGAATCTAACTAAAATCCAACCTAAAATATAAAACACCCTTCTAGTGTTAAGAAATCCCCCTCGAAAACATCCCCAAGATTAATATGATTTAGTCCTATATAGCATGAGTTTATGTAATACTAGATTATTTCTGATTATTACTGTTTTGGTCAAAGTGTTATGGCATTGTTTCAGTAGAGATTTAAGGTAATTACAATTAAATAATGTTCAATTAATTTTAGAGTTAGAATATATAATAGAACATTAATGTCAAAAGATCTGAGAATTTGTAATATTCTCAGGTAAGAACTATTTAGGCAAGGATTTGATAATATTAAAGATTTAATTATACTATTTTATTAGTTAAGAGATGAGATTTGTAGAAATTACATAACATTATTAAAGTGTTGAGGATACAATATAAGAGTAACAATGTACTACTTGGATGAAATGTAATTTTTTTAAAGGAAGGTTAAGTACAATCAGTATTTGAAAAGCTGTTTGCAATAAGTTCAGGAACTGATTCTTAACTATGTTTATTTTTTTGTGTTTGATTAATGATAGATTAGTCTTGGGTGGTATTCATATGTATTGTTTTTGTGTTTGGTATTGGGTGCCAATGTGTATATTTTGATTTGATTTTTCGGTGTTAATTTGTAATTGTGTTAATTTGTAATATTATTTTACAAAAAAAAAAAAAAGCCACAAAGATCACCTCCAAGTAATGGGAACACTTAAGCAGCAAGCATTAACCGTTATGCAAAAAGCAACATTACCCATCATTACATTGCTTTTCAGAGGAAACACAGCCAAGCCATGGCTGCACAGTGCAAACAATAAAATCATTATTTGCAGCATGCTATTTCCAAGTCCTGCTGTCAAAGTTTGGAACTTAAGTTTGGACCAGAAAAATCTCTGGGGTCCGATGGCTTGGAAAACGGGGGCTTGGCTTGTCTGTCTCTGCTGAGCTCCTTCCCTGGCGGTGGAGAAAAGTCTTGCTTAAAGGGCAAGTTGCCATGCTGCCCGACCCACCTGAGACTTCAGAGCCAGGCTGCCTCTGTTTCGCAAGGAAAGCATTTCAGAGGGAGACCATTTGCGGAGGAAAAGAGGGGGAAAAATAAGGGGTTTGGCTTTTCTTCCTTCCCTCCCATCTTCTCTGGTTGGATAACCCAAGCATGCTTGCCAGGGAGGCCTCCCCTCTTGCAACAGCTACGGATGTGAGACCCTCCCCAGAGCAAAAATAGCTCATGCCAAGCTAGGACCAAAATGCACACTGGGCACAGACAGACAGACAGACAGAGACAGACGGCCTCCTCCCAGGTACCACGGCCCACTCACCCTCCCTTTGTATGGCAAGCCAGGCTTGAACCTCTTCCGGGTGTCCTTGGAGTACTTGATGTCCACCAGCTGCTTCTGGACGGCAGTGGAGTCATCAAACATGGCTTGCCGGCTCCCATCCGTGCTGGTCACGGTAGCCCAGATGTTCACGGTGCCTCTGAAATGCTCCGGGACGTCAGCGGGCATCATGTCTTTGACGCACACGTCGAAATCTGCAGAGCCGTCAATCTGCCAGGCAGGCCGTGGAAGAGAGAGTGAACAAGGGCATCAGTCCTGGATGGAAACGGGTTGGGGGGACAAGATGGGGAGAGGGGCCCAATAGAGCCCTATGCAGCTGCTGGCCGTGAAGCAGAGCTCCAAAGCAATTAAGCGATGTTCACACATTTTGCTCAACACAGGTACACTCTGGGGGACATGTGTGGCCAGATGGTTTATTTATTTGTTTGTTTATTAACTAAAATAATTATATCCCTCGCCCAATCTATCTCTCCCCAGTGCACACAATCACTCCTGAGTGTTCCCTCCTACAGAGTGGAGCCAACAAGCTCCCTAGAGGTGAAATAAGTGAGACTGAGGACCCTTCCGCACTACACTGGTATAGTGCTATTATTCCACTTCCAACCCCCCGCGGAATTCTGGAGTTTGCAGTTTATTAGGCCAAAGAGCATTCTGGCTGAGAATCCTAAATGCCCCTCCCTAAACTGCAAACCCCAGGATTCCATACGGGAGGTTGAAGGTGGAATAATCGCACGGTAACAGTGCAGTGTGGAAACGGCCTATATTTCCAGATCCCTGAGGTGCTGTTTTGCAGCTTTCAGATCTTGAGGGGTTTATTCAAAGCACCGCAGAGTCCAACCTCCCGCCAGGCAGGAATATACGACAGCAACCTGCTAAAGAAATGCCCCCCAACCTGGCCTTTCAGGGCCTCCAAGGAAGGAGATTCCACTCTCAAATGGCTCTTACAGTCAAGAAGTTCTCATCCGTCCAGTACGCAAACTGAACATCTCCCCACTGCCCACACCAATTCAACAGTGACTGGGAAAAGCTACTTGCTTGGACTACAAGCTCCAGAATCCCCATCGGTGCAGCCAAAACAAGGGGCCTGTGGAAGTTGTGGTCAAACAAAGTTACTTTGGCTTCTAAAAGCTCCCTGTCTTCTTGACTGCAGGACTCCGTGACCTCAATCCCACAGCGTCCCTCTGCCCTCCGGCTGCTCTACTCACTTCGGTGGTTTTGAGGACGGGGTGCCCCGCTTCGTGCCGGTAGTACCCCACTCCGTTGACCGTCATGTTGACCGTCAGCCGTCCCACCACCGGTTTCCCAAACGTGTACCTGGAAACAGAAAAGCCACACTGGATGGAGTCCAGCATTCATCCAACTACCCAAAAGGGACAAAGTCAACAGGCAGGACACAACCGAACCCATCATCTCGTGTGCCCAGCAGCTGATCTATAAAAACACCAGAAATGATGTATTGCCATGTACACTAGTAGCCTTGGATGGCCCTGTGCTGCTCCGTAAATGTGACCAATTCCCGTCTAAAAGCTGCACTAGCTGCTAGCCATTGTTACACCTTGTGGCAATGAGTTCCACCATTTTGAAGACGGAGTCCACCCTTGTTTTACGTACCCAGCATTCAGCTTGGGCAGATGAGAACCACGAGGGCTCGAGTATTTGGAGAGACCAGATTTCCCCCTCCATTCCTCTCCTCAAAAAAGTTCAGGCCCCACAGGGAGTAACAGGGGGCACCCAAGTGTACCAAAACCAAGCTCTGAGACTAAGGAGCCGGGCTTTGCTGCTGGGAGACAAGAAGGTATAGCTGCAACATCTTTCTGCTACTGGGAAAAAATCCAGAGGATTTACTGCCTGCATGCCATGTGGAGACCCTCTCTTGGACGCAGAGCCCCTCCGCAAGGGTTTTGTGGCTTGGGCACCACAGTTCAGGAAGGATATGGACAAGCTGGACGGTGACCAAAATGGTGGAGGGTCAACAAGCCATGAGACCCTATGAGGAGCGGCTGAGGGAGCTGGGGATGTTCAGTCTGCAGAAGAGAAGGTTAAGCGGGCACATGGTAGCCCTGTTTAAATATCTGAAGAGATGTCGCATTGACGATGGAGCAAGCTTGTTTTCCGCTGCTCCAGAGACTGGGACAAGGAGCAATGGATTCAAGCTGCAGGAAAGGAGATTCCACCTGAACCTTAGCAAGAACTTCCTGACGGTCAGTGCTGTCCGGCAGTGAAATCTGCTGCTGCCTCCGTGGAGTGTGCTGGTGTCTCCTCCTTCTTTGGAGGTTTTTAAAGAGAGGCCGGATGGCCATTTGCTGGGAGTGCTTTGAGCGTGTATCCCAGCCATGCAGAAGGCTGGGGTGGTCTCTTCCAACTCTGTAGTTCTATTATTCTATGAAAATGGCCTGGGAAACGGGGTGAGGCAGCATGCTGGAATAAGGGCATTGTAAGACCCTTCTCCAAATAAAGGTGCGCTTGAGAGACCCCCAACAGCACCACTGGTGGGCTACAATTGCCAATGCAGTCCAGAGGTGGTCCAAGCATGCCCCCCAACCTCAACAGCACACAGGTACCAGTCCCAGTCTGTCCTGGTGCCATGCACCAATTAACAGCTGTCTGTTCCATGGGGCTTCAAAGATCTCACACAGGATGCAAGAACTTTTCCAACAACCCCCTAGACGGAGCATCAGGGGGTCCCCCGGCCTCTTTTCTGCCAAGCTCACCTGGCATGGACGGTCGCCTTCTCGCAGCCGTCAAAGTCCCGGATGTACGGAGGCGGCGTGATCTGGAGCTCAAATTTGGGTAAAACTAGCGGGAAGAGAAACAAACAGGAAAAAAGAGAAGAGAAACAGGTGGGGAATTAGGCAATTTTGGGATCAGAACAGAGCAAGGAAAATAACTTTTTCCCAAAACACAAAGCATTCATTCTCATCACTTGTAAAATGATTTTTTTTTGCAGGGGTTAGACAAAGTGGCCCTTGACAGACAGACCCTGTCGTTCCACAATTAGGTGGAATGTGCATTGTTTTTATATTACTTTCTGTAATTTTTTTTTTGGGGGGGGGGGGAGGTAGCCGAAAGAAAAGAGACCTACACAACCTGTAATGAAACCCCCCCCAGCTCCCAGACTTTCTTTTAATGATCAATCTTCTACATACCATGGACCAGCAAAGACTGACGGGTCCCATTCTTGCGTGGTAGCAAATGAACCGTGGGTTTTATTTCCAATTTTAAAGGGTTTATGAGATTTGTATGTTGCCTTTCTCCCGGAACGGGATACAAGGCAACTTCCAGCAATAAATTAAAATATTAAGATATTAAAACAGTATTAAAACAATTTAAAAAAACACATTAAAAGCATTAAAAACCTAAAACAGAGACTAAGTTCCAACAGAAATGTCTGGACTTGCTTCTGCACTCTCCTTAAGACTGAGATGCAACAAAAGAGACAAAGTACACTTTTTTTTGTTGTTATTTATACATTTGCTCAGATGGTTGGAAGCACGGATTAGTCTAGAGAAAGGGGAGCGATCAGGATATTTGAATTTATCCAGAAATCTGTAAACTTGTAAGATTTGTTATATACACAATGTTCTATGAACTTGATGAACTTTACATATATGTGCTGTTCTTTTGTATCACATTGTATTTGTTTTTAATACAACCCTTAAAGAAATCCAAGCAATTTATAAACACGCCAAAATGCATTGGGCTTACAAGCACGTGGAGCCTGTCTCTTCTTTTCTAATTCATTATATGTGCTTTCCAGTATCTATTCCTGCTCCAACTTTAAAAGAGCCATCTGAGGCGCTCAACCAGCTTGAGGGACAGGAATCAGCACTCTTTAAAGTTCGGACCCAAACACGGAGCGGACTCGCCGCCTTCATGGATCTCTGCAGGCATTGGTTCCCACCACCCTCGTGCCCTGCCACTGAAATCAGGGAGCAGAAGACTCTGCAAAGAGATATAGGGAGACCTCCTGCTTTGCCAGAAACTGCTCTCCGCCAGAGGCAGTGGGGATGACGGTGATGACAGTGCCGACTTTAAAAACTGGCCCTTCTTGTCCCCCAAAGTGTGGCCTCTCCCATAAACTCACCGTATTTCTGAACCTCAAACGACCTGTTGTACTTGTGCCCTTGCATTTCGGCAAAGATCAGCCACTCTCCAAACACCGGCTGGTCAGACAACGGAAAACTCATATTCAGGACGCCTGGCGGGCAGAGACGGGGAGACAGAAAGAAGCCACTGAGCCTCGGCAAAAAACATGGGGTCACCACAAAGAGGCAAGAAAGAAGGACACCCCCCCTGAGGATGCCCCCCCAAAGAGAACCCACCCTTCCTCCAGGGAGGACTCACCACAACAAATTGGCTTGAGGTTGTTCCACTCGATTATCCGAGACCCTCGAGGATCCTGAGAAGAGAGATGGGGCTGCCTTCAGACTAACCAACTATTCAACATTTCTGGCCCCCCACCCCGCCAGACTTCTCCCCAAGAAGTATCAGACCACCCTCCGGGGGGTCCCAGCCAGCACGACCAATGGTTGGGGGTGACACGAATCCCAAGGGTGCATCCATGGCCATCTCTACTTTTCCTCCAAAAGAAACCAAGACCATTTCCACACTAGACTGTTATAGTGCTATCACTCCACTTTCAGCATCCTACGGAATCCTGGGGTTTGCAGTTTAGGGTGGGGCCCTTGCAGTTTTAAGCAGGGCCCAGCAAACACACAGACCCCAAAATCTGGAATAACACTCTGTCCAGTTCTGGGCTCCTCAATTCAAGAAGGATATCAACAAGCTGGAGCGTGTCCAGAGGGCGACCCAAATGGTGGAGGGTCTGGAAGCCATGAAACCCTCTGAGGAGCAGCTTAGGGAGCTGGGGATGTTTAGTCTGCAGAAGAGAAGGTTAAGAGGGGACATGAGAGCCATGTTTAAATATTTGAAGGGAGATCATGTTGAGGAGGGAGCAAGCTTGTTTTCCGCTGCTCCAGAGACTAGGACAAGGAGCAATGGGTTCAAACTACAGGAAAAGAGATTCCACCTGAACCTCAGGAAGAACTTCCTTACAGTCAGAAATGTCCGGCAGTGGAATCTGGTGCTGCCTCCATGGAGAGTGTTGGAGCTTCCTCCTTCTTTGGAGGTTTTTAAGCAGAGGCTGGATGGCCATCTGTCCAAAGGGGGGCTTTGATGGGGTCTTCTTGCATGGCAGAATGAGGTTGGACTGGATGACCCCTGGGATCTCTTCCAACTCTAGGATGCTATGATTCTAAGTGCTGACTTAGCATTCACCTATGGATTCAGCAACCAAAGACTTCTGACATGCAAAAACTGCTGTGCAAGGTTGCAAGTCACAAGAGAGTGTGTTTGAACCCACAGCAAGCTCTTATTTTTCACGGGGGCTTCCACTTTCTTCCTCCAGCCACATGATCTCCACACGAGCCACAGCCTGTGCAGAGACGCCTGGGCCAGAAGAGTTTGGAAAAGTTACATTTTCAGAGTTCCTGAATATGCTGGCCAAGGGATTCGGGGGACATTGCAGCCCCAAAGAATTAGGGGCAGAGAAGGGTCCCCCAACTGCCTTGCTGGCTTGGGGTGCGGGGCTTTGAGGCGGGTCTCGCCCAATGCCTGCCTAACACTCACCATCACGTAAGCTTCAATCTGAAAAACAGAAAGAAAGAAAGAAAGAAAGAAAGAAAGAAAGAAAGAAAGAAAGAAAGAAAGAAAGAAAGAAAGAAAATCAGTCACTTTTTCTGGTACAACATTCCTGGTTGTCTTCCATGCCAGTTAGGGTGGTGTGTTTACTGTGCATTTTTTTCCATTTAATTAAGATAAATTGAACATTCATTCCACCTGAGGAGAAAATAACTATACAAGCAGAATTTTTTTATTCCATTCTACATTCCCCCTAAATGAGAGGCAGTATAACACCATACGTAAATCTGTTTGTCTGTCAGTCAAACCAATACAGCCCTTGTAACTGAAGAAATTTTGGAATGTTACACTTATCCAGATAGAAAAAAAAATTCTAGGGTTGCATTATAAAATGACTCCTGAGTTGTTATCTGTTGTCTATAATGAATGATGATTTAGAGAGAGAAAGGCTGGGAAATTATTATTTTATAGGATGGCTGGAGCCACAACGGTCATAGCTCAAAAGGGGGAAAGAGAAAACTCTCCCCCAATAACAGATTGGGAGGTGAAGCTGTTTGCTGTGCCTTTTAAAGGAGAGCTACCCTTTTAAACTTTAGACTAAAACCAAGAGTGGATTCACCGCTCCCACGCATGGAAGATCCCAACTACCACTGCCAGGAGAAGCATGCAAGTGTTCTCTTGTGATGTGGCACACAAGTGTCCTCTCCAAAGCCATCTCCAAAGCCCCTTTCTCACATCCCCTCCTTCAGCCCTCCACCGAGTTGAAAGGGACTCTGCTGGTTCAAGAATACACAACCAGTGCAGAACCAACACAACCTCAAAGGTAGTTGGACTCCAGCTCCCATAACCCCTGACCACCAGTGATGTAGACTCGAGTCGACTGACTCGGACTCAAGTCAGACTTAAGTCGCTTCAGTGACTTGACTCGATTCAGCAATAAATGATGCACTGACTCGACTTGTGACTTGTATTTTTTTAGTGATTAATTTGTTGCCCTTGATTCAGTCACATAACGCATTCATCCAGAAACCTTACAAATTTGAACAATGCTTCCATCTCTTTTTGCCCATGGGTCGCACGGCAATCTGTCTCAAGCCCAAAGTGTGGGCCCATTTCTGACTCGCCCCCAGGGTGCAGGGTGCATTTCTCAGAGGGGAACAGCAAACGTCTTAGGTAACAGGCTTGAGGAGGAAGGAAATTTTTTTGAAGCTTCAGCAATGGGGAGTAAAAAGGATCCTATTCCCCGCTTCCAAAGCTGCAGACTCTTTTACGCCCATTGGCACAACAGCCTCCAGCTTCAGGAATGGAGAGTAAGAAGGACCCTATTCCCCATTTCCAAAGCTGCAGAGGACAAAATCGCAAATGTGGAGGGGCGACTCTGCTTAAATTGTTAAAGCTGACTTTATCGGACTCTGTCCAGAAATTCCGGACTAGAACTTGGGATATAAAGTTGGCTTGAGACTTGACTTGGAAGCATCTTGCAAGGACTTGAGACCTGACTTGAGACTCAAGAGTAAAAGACTTAAATTCATCACTGCCGACTACTGGCCACACTGGCTGTCTAGGGCCACCAAGAGTATCTGGGGGGCAAAGGGGGAGAACCGGTGGGCTGCCAGCACCCTCTTTTGTGGAAGGAACGGCATGCGCATCTTCAAGTGGGGAGCTACGTGTTCCCCTCCACCGAACCCAATCCCTCCACCAAGCGGAACCTCACCCTCTCGTTGACAGGTCTCAGGTCCGGGCTAACGGTGAAAACATTGATCAGCACTTTAAAAGAAAAGGAGCAGAAAAGGTGAGTTAGGAAGGGGCTCTCCTGCCAAAGATGCCCCAAGAAGGCAGCCCTCCCTTAGCCCCCTGCCCACCTTTCTGCTTTGGTCGGTAGATGGGCTTGTCTGTCTGGATGAAGACGGAGGCCCCCTTGCTGTCCACGGTGACCGTTGTGTGGTTGTAGAAGATGTAGCTGTCCTCTGCCAAGTGCCGGTTGCCCCACACCTTCAAGTGGGCCTGGCCCCGGAGCCCCACCGGCACCTGGAAAACAAGCCAAGAGCCGTTACTGGCCACCAGCCTTTCCTTGCTGGGCCAGTGCAGAGACCAACACGGCCAAGTGGGGAGGGGTCCTTCCTGTGGAGACAGCTGGCCTATGAGGTTTTGTGTGCATGGGTGTGTTTATGTGAGCCCAAATGCCATTCTGAGATCTTTCAGGGTGGGAAAGACTTTTGTCTCCCACCCCTCCACGGTCCCCCACAGGCAAGGAAGGCTGGGTTCAGCTTCTCCATCCCTGGCTGCAGAGATGTGGGGAGAGCGGAGGAATTCTGTGGGCCCGGAGAACCCAAAAGACACACAGGCCAGGTTCCCCAGTGACAGCAACATCTGGCTGCCGCTAAAATGCTCTTGGTCCTTTCAGGCTTTCAACCCAATTTCTTCAACCATGGGCTCTCCGGTGCCATCCGCCCTTGCAAGCACAGCCACCAGTTCTGGGACCGGTAGTCTAAATACAGTCTGTCCTCCACATTTGCAGGTTTCACTTTTGCAGATTTGATTATTTACCGATTATTTGCTGTCACCTCTGCTGCCATTTTTCATAGGGACTGCCAGCCTCGTGAGACTGAGAAACTGCAAATGAGGCTTGTAGGTCCCTCTTAAAAATGGAGTGGGGCAACAGGGGAGGGGGCCATAAGCCCCCACCAGCCCCCCACTTCTGCCCTGTGAAGGAACCTTGGTGCCTCAAAGGAATCCACAGTGGGTTGAATATGGTGATCATACTTTTTTTGAGTGTTAAATACGGTTTGGGAGGGCTGGAGTTATTCACAGTTTTTCCACATTCACAGGGGTCCTGTGCCCCTCACCCTAGCAAATGTGGAGGGAGGACTGTACATCTGGGAGGCCTTAGTCAGCTTTAGAAAACTGCCTTACAAGCTTCAGAAATGGAGGAGGATGCTGGAAACAGACAACTCTGCTGGGAAAAGCCAGTCCTACAATTTCGCAGCCTGTGTTTTGGTGGTCACCACCCTTAAAAAGCTCTGGAAGAAACACAGCAGCTCTATTTTGCTGGAGAGCATGCATTATACAAGCATACATTAATCAAGAAAAAGAAATCTGAGAAAAGGAAGCCAAGAAGGACATTGCCCATGCCATACGCAGTCATTCCACGGATGCACACAGCATCTTCCTGCAGTACAGAGAGCTCCTTTTTTGACCAGTTTCAGCAGACTCCCAGTTCAGTTTTGGCTCCTGCGGACACAGAAGCAGCCCGACTGAGCTGGAGCAAAACAGGGCAGCTCAGTCCAAGGAGCAGAAGCTGAGCAGCTGCCCCCAGCAAAGCCCTTCCAGCAACCGGAAATGGCCACAGCCTTTTTCTCCATCCAGGCTGGGGCGAGGCTGGGAAAGCAGAGGGGCAGGGATGGTGAGGGAAGGTTCCAAGGCCTGACCTCTTGGCAATGGGTGCCGCATGATGGGAGTGCACACACACGGAAGAGCTGCCAAGGAATGTGTGGTCTTGGATGCAGCTCCAGTTCAGAAAGATACCTCTCATGTTTGCCAAGGTTTTGCAAGGACTTCAGACCCAAATACCAGAGAGAGGAAGAGAGAGGGAAACAAAACCCCGTTCCTAGAGCAGCAGCAAACTTGCAGTCCCCTGCTCCCCAGTGCAAGCAGATGCAAGATTGGGGGAGCCTGGAGAGACCCCTTCCCCGTTTAACAGAGCAATTCCAGGAAGGTTGTCTTCTCAGGTACTTTTGCCACGTGGCTTGCCCCCTATTCCAGAGCAAACACCTTCCACTCATTTCTAAAAACATCTCCATGGCTGTCCTTTCCTCTCCTCCTCAGCATCCCCCCAAAAAGCCCCACTCCTGCCGCTTTGGCCCATCTCAGCCACTTACCTTAAGCTTGAGTGTTCCCTTTCCTGTGGGAGAGAAGAGAGCAGTCAAAGCCTTAGTAACTTTTCCTTTCCCCAAAGAGCCAAAGGCCATTTACACTGTTTATAGTGCTATTATTCCACTTCCAACCTCCTTTGGATTCCCCAGGTTTGCACTTTAGGGAGGGGATGTTAGAATTCTCAGGCACGGAGCTCTTTGGCTTCCCCAAACTACAAACCCCAGAATTCCACAGGAGGATGTTGAAAGTGGAATCATAGCACTATAACAGTGTAGTGCAGAAATGCCCAAAGTCTGGCTTGTCCACAAGAGTCCCCCTCCCTCCTGGCAAAGGTACTGAGGAGGTAAATCTACTGTGATATTTAGCAAGATAACCAAAGGGAGTGGGGGAGATATATAACTTTTGAGTGCACAGTTCACCGTTCTGCTAGGAAGAAAGACCACAAAAACAAGGTCCAAGATTGCCCCTGGATTGGGGAGCGTTCCTCAAACAGGTGCTCTCCACAGCAAACTCTCAGTCCCAGGGGCTCAGACCCACCTGCAGCCACGGCAAGGGCTTTCCACCAGGAAAAATGCAGCAGCCGGCATGGCTGCTAGTGCTTTGAGGGAATCAATCTGCACTCCAATCTACACTACAGCAGTGTGGTCCCTTCCACCAAATCCCAGGATTTGCAAGGTACGAAAAGCTACCTGGAACTCCCTGCTATGGAGCTCTAATAATGCCGGTAACTAAGAAGGAATGGGCAAGGGCTGTCCAGCAGCAAAAAATTCCCTGACCCTCCCCAGACCACAAATCACAGAATTCCCCAGGAGGGACACCAGGCAATTAAAGTGAGATTTCCAAGTGTTTTTAACAGCCCAGCCTCTGGCCAGAGCGTCTTTTGGAAGCATGAAACATTTCCAGTTCTCATGCGGCAGTGAAAAAAATTCTGCTGGCAAAGAGCATTTAGATAATGGAATTATTTTCTTAAGCAGGGATGAATCATTTTGGAATGGCACATTTTCAAGGTTACTGCTTTGGTTTTGCTTTTTAAATGGACAGAAAAGGAGCCAAGGAGAGAGCCGCTGAATGAAATGCAGAAAGTTTGGTGGAGGGCGCAGAAGGCCACAAATTAATCTGCATCATTTCTTTGTTAAGTATGAGTTCCTGGAAGTACTAGGGAGCTTCTGAACATTAGAACAGGCAAGTAATTTGAGGTGATAGACACTTTTCTTTTCCAAAAGACTGACATTTGCTGAGACCACTAACATCCTGAGAGAGAAGAAATTGTATGGATTATTGTGGACAGCAAACCAAAAAAATCTTTTTGCCATGAAAGAGCCTTTCAGCTGTTATCCTGAAGCACTTTCTTAGACTAAACCTGCTGCACACAAAGGAACCTACTTTAAAGTAAACAAGCCTGGCTGAGAGCTAATAAACAAAAATTCTAAGTAAAAAAAAAAGAAGAAATAAAATAAACCGATTTTAAGACGTCATTGCACAATTGTACACGTAGGCTTCTAAAAGGCACCTTTATGTCACCAAGGGTCAAGATCAGGCAAACGGTTCTCTGCTTGGCTACAAAGAAGGGAAAAGTTGTGCTTCATTCAAGTAGGCTGGCACTTTGAGTAAGTGCATGTGTGTTTTAAACACCACAATTATTTACGTGCTGTGCTAACGCTAACCAGTGTTTTTAAAAATCATTTTAGAAAGGAAATTGCCCCAAAGAAAAGACTCACAGAATGGATGGAGTAGAGGAGATATGAAAATACAGAATTTGGACAGGTTGACCACCTCCTGCTTCCTTAGGCCAGAAAATGGCTGTTCTGTATGTCCCACTTGGATTGCTATGAGTATTGTGACGGATCTCACAGCCTCAGATGGACTAAACTCACCCCTGGCAAACCTGTCAACAACCCTCTGCAGGCCACATGGGACAGCTGCCCCGTTGACCACCCTTGAGACCCCTTTGCACGCACGTAAGGAGGGTCTCCCACCCAGAACCTTTCCGTGAGCTCTTGCCACCGTCTCTCCTTTGACGTCGAGCTGAACCTGGACCACTGTCTCCTTGATCGGGTTGAAAATGGTCACGCTGACCGACTCCTCCACTCCTGAGCGGAAGACCGAGGGCATCGCCACCAAGTAGCCGCTGGAGGAAAGAAAAAGCCGAAAGAAGGAGGCCTTAGCAAAAACAGAAGGGGCAGCACCTCCCCTCCTTTCTCTGAGGGTCCCTCCCCAATCCCACATGAGAGAGAAGCACATTTACCGATTTCAAGGGGAGGAACATCTTCTATTTAGTTGCGTTCGTAACCCATGTTTTCTCCTCCAGTGGGCCATTTCTGCACTAGACTGTTATAGTGCTATTATTCCACTTTCACCATCCTATGGAATCCTGTGGGCTTCAAAGGCCCCTTCCTAAACTGCAAACCCCAGGATTCCATAGGATGTTGAAAGTGGAATAATAGCACTATAACAGTTTAGTGCGGAAATGGCCTAAGAGGTAATTCCATGTATACAAACACTCATTGCACTGATGCCTTGTCTGCTTCTACTTGCTGATAGTTAGTATCTCTCTGTGTGCATGCATATATTTTGCTTTTTGGATGTTTATACATTTATCTCTGCCTATACTGTCTACACTGTTACTTTTTTGTTGCTCCTTTCATGCCTTTAGGAAGCAAAACACTTTGCACTGACTGTTGCAATGTATGGAGGAAAAGAAAGCAAAAGAGAGAGAAGTTCTGTGATTCTGGATTGCACGTTTGTTAACACAGTCAAAAACCATCTCCATCTTTTGAGTAAGGTTATTGCATTTCCTACTTGAGATAGAAGTGTGATTGCAACCAATAATTCCTGTGTTGCATGAGTGCAGAGTTTCTGACCTTTTGAGTCTCCAACTCCCCTGCAATGGCAATACAAACGGGTCTCCAAGCTGCACTCAAAGATCTCCAAAGGTTGGAATCCTGCTGCCCTCCAGATAGCACTGAGACTGCAACTCCCAGTGCTCCTGCCTATGGGCTCTGCTAGCAAATGTGGCTGATGGGGCTTGCAGTTCTGGAGAGTTGTACCATTCTCACCCCATGGCTGCCAAGGCCATTTCTGCACTACTGTTATAATGCTATTATTCCACTGTCAACATCCTGTGGAATTCTGGGGTCTGTAGTTTACAGAGGCCAAAGATGCCCCTGACTAAACTGCAATTCCCAGGATTCCACAGCATGTTGAAAGTGGAATAATAGCAGTACAACACTGCAGTGTGGAAACGGCCCAACCTCACAGCTCTTTTGTTGTTTTCAAAACTGCCCCAATGGACTCCCTAGCCGGTACTGCCTATGGCAAAACCTAGGTCAAGGAGAAAGATGCCTCCTCCCCAATTTTCCCAGTCTTCACAGATCTGACAACACTCTCTTTCCTCCACCGTCTTCAGCCTAGGATCTTCTCTCTCTGAAGGAAGGCAGGTATGCTAAGCACACCGGGCTTTGCCATGGATCCATGGGTCATTATGGGCTAATCTATGCCCCTTTCCCTCCTCTTCCTCCTCCCTGTGACTTCATGCTGTTAGCCCCCCGTCTCCTTTGCTGGTCCCACCCTGCCTGCCAAACCCTCCCAGTAGGACCTCCGAAAAAAAGACAGCCGGCTTCACGTCACCAGCTTTAAGCCATATTTCAACCGGTTGTTTGCTTGGCGGCGCCAACAGTTGGGTCTCTTTAGCCGATTTAATAGACACCCTGGGGGTGGGAGTGGGGGTGGGGGTCATGCTGTTTTATAGCTCCCAGCCCTGCCTTTTTGCAAATTCCAAACCTTGTGTTTCTTCCTCAGCAAGACTCATTGCCATGGAGATCCCATTACAACGCTGCAAAAGTTCAGCTCTCCGGGGTGTGTCGTCATGCTTACAGATTGCGCCGGGCACGCATGGGGCCTGGGGAGGGCAGGAACGCTGTGCAGCTCCACTACCAAGCAAGCCCCCTCCCCAAGAGCTCAGAAAAGCCCTTTTGCTTACTTAAATCCTGCAGCAGTTCTCCACCCAGGCCTACCAGGGATGGGTGGGATGGAGAGAAGAAGAGAGAATCTTTTGGCTCCTCGTGGGGGACACAGCAGCAACGGCCCACGGGCTGCCATATCTCACATGCCTGGGCCACTGGGAAAAGACCTTCCTCCTGGATCTCTCTGTCCTGAAAGCTGGAAGCATCCTCTCCCTGGCAGTGGGCAAAATTGCAAAAGAAGGCATTCCAGAGTTCCTGGGGAAGGACTGGAAGGAAAGCGGGCAGTTTTTCCAGCCACAGGGAACGAGCCGAACCCTGCGGGGTGGGATATGGAATGGCGGTGAAAAGTGCCTTCGGTGTGTTTACGGAGAACCCTCCAAATGTCAGTCTCAGGCGCTCTGGTTAGGTGGGGAAACAAAGTCCTTCAAGTCGCAACAGAGGGAAAAATAGATGGCAAGAGACAGACAAGGATGGACGTAAATGCAGTATTGAGACAGGGAGAGAGAGCAAGGCAGGTAAAGGCAAAGAGACAGTTGTGCGTAAAGGTAAAGGTGGAAGAGACTCCAGGGGCCATCCAGTCCAACGTCAAAGTATTCCCAAGAGATGGTCATCCAGCCTCCGCTTAAAACCCTCAAAGAAGGAGGAGACTCTACCACACTCCATGGAGGCAGCAGCAGATTCCACTGCCAGACAGCTCTGACCGACAGGAAGTTCTTCCCGAGGTTGAGGTGGAATCTCCTTTCCTGCAGCTTGAATCCATTGCTCCTCGTCCTAGTCTCTGGAGCAGCAGAAAACAAGCCTGCTCCCTCCTCGATATGGCATCCCTTCAGATATTTAAACATGGTTATGACATTTCCTCTTAACCTTCTTTTTGTCAGGCTAAACATACCCAGTTCCCTAAGCCTCTCCTCATAGGGTCCTCTCCCAGGACTTTTTACGATAGCTCCCCCAAGTGCAGCTCACGTTGCAAGCCTGTCTCCATGGTTGGGGGTCACCTGGGGAGGGTAAAGCGATGGTGGGGGGCGTTCTGCTTGCATTTGTAAGCAGGTATGTTAAGAGCCAGTTTGAGCACTGTGGCGGGTGAGGCAAGGACGGCATCACTTTCGTTCTGTGTTTCCAACTAAGCATAACATTAGAGTGAACCTATTACAGGGGTTTCTGGGGCTGAGAGTGTGTGAGGTGCCGGGGGGACAAAAAAGCCATGCATGTTGGGGCAAGAAGGGATGGGGTGCAACTTCCACGCTTGCCCTAGGCATGTTTACATCAAGTTCCGTTCAGCCATGGATGCTCACTGGGTGACCTTTCGTGCGTCACATACTCTCAGCCCCACACAGGTTCTCCTTAGGGTCGCCGTAAGTTGGAAATGACTTGAAGACCCACAACCAGCATGTCCCCAGGGATTTTCTTAGGCAAGCGATCATCAGAGGTGGTTTTGCCTCCTCCCAGATCTTCTCGCCAGCCACCCAAGACCCCACCCGGCGCCTTCCTCCTCCACCACCTCCCAGAAGGCCAGTTTTGGGGGTGAGGGGCCACTGCTGCCCACAGGCGACGTAACCTCCTTTACCAGAAGATTCTGGGCTTCTACACGGAGCCAAGGCAGGGCTCCAGACGGCCACAAAAGCAGGAGGCATCTCTCACAGTTCCGCGCCGTAAGCATCGCTTTCGTTCTGTGTTTCCAAGTTGTTTCCAACTTAGCAGAACGCTAGGGTGAACCTATGACGGGGGTTTCTGGGGCTGAGAGTGTGCGAGGGGCCCAGGGGCACCCAGCGGGTTTCCATGGCCGAGAGGGAACGAAACACTGGTCTCCGGGGGCCTACCTAACTATGGTGTGTGCCCCAGCCCCAATGCCAGGGGGCTCACTTTGGGCTGGTCCACCTTTAGGGCTGCGGGAAAAGGTAACGCGATCCTTTCGGGGCCCTCGCAGCAGAGCCAGGGAAGTTGTCCTGGATGGCTAGAGGACACACACGCCCTTCCCAGAGAGTCCCCCAGATGGACCCAGAGGTGGGGGCTTCAGGGCAAAGGACCTGCCCCCTCTTCTCCAAGACCACCTGGATGGGTGAGTTACTGGGGAAGGGGGTTTTGGAAGGAGAGACACTCCCCTCCCCGAGCCACCTGCTTCAGGGACAAAATGGATCGGGCGCGCGGAGCCCTTGTCGCCCAGGAAGGAGGAAGAGGGAGCTCTGCACATGCTCAGGAGCGGCCGGAGCGCAGGAAGCAGCCAAGAGAGGGAAGACATGGAGATGCTCTCTCCTCCCCGCCGCGCAAAAGGCCAACCTGCCCCGGGAATCATAGAATCATAGAAATGTAGGGTTGGAAGAGACCCCAGGGGCAATCCAGTCCAACCCCCGGCCATGCAGGAACACCCTCAAAGCGCTCCCGAAGAGATCCAGCAAAGGGAGAGCGATTTTGGGGGGGACCCCTTCCCAGCCAGCCCCTCCGCCGTCCCCCCTCCTCCCCGGATCGCGCCCGGCCTGACCTACTCGGCAGGGCTGTTGTGAGGCAGAGGGGGAGGAAAAAGGCTCCCCACGGCGGGAGAGAAAAGGAGCCCCTCGGAAGCGGAGCCCCCTACCCGACCCGGCCTCGGGGGGCCCGTCACTCACCGCCTGGCCGGGCCGGGGGCGCCGGGGGGCCACAAGGGGGGCAGCAGGAGGAGCAGCAGCCGCAGCCGGGGGCCCAGCATGGCGGGCGGAGGGAGGGCGGCCGGGCGGCCTCGGGCCCTTTCTTCCGTCGGGGCGGCCGGAGGACGCGCGGCCACCGAGGGCGACTCCGATGCGGCCGCCGCTCGCCGCCCCGGGCTCGCGCTTTTGGCCGCCGCCGCCGCCGCCGCGGGTCCTCCGGGGGTCCGCCCCTCCCCTCCCCCGAGGCCCCGCCCCCTCTGGCGCCTTTGTCCGGGAGGGAGGGGCCGGAGCGGCCGGGGGGGTCTCGGCGCCCCTCCTCCTCCTCCTCTCTGGGGAAGGGCGGGGCGAGGGGTGGGGAGGGGCGTCCCCTGGGCCATCAGGAGGGGAGGGTCCCCCGTCTCTCCGCTCCCCGCTCCAGGGGGAACTAGACCCCTCCCCGTCCCCTCCGGGCTGCCCCTCTCCTCCGCGTCGAGCCCCTGCAAAGTGGGACAGGCTGAAGACGGACCCCCGCCCCCCGGGCCAGCCCCCGAACCATTGCACTGCACTGTCTGGCCCCCCCTTGGCGCGTGCACAGAGGAAGGGGTCTTTGGGGGATCCCCCTCACTTTCCCAAGCCTTGCTCCTCGGCCCACACTCCTGGAAAGGGGGACCTCGCTTCCTTAGAAGCTCGGGGCTTTCGGGAGGACCCCTCCTCACTTTCCCAAGCCTTGCTCCTCGGCCCCCACTCCTGGAAAGAGGGACCTCGCTTCCTTAGAAGCAGGGGGCTTTTGGGGGGACCCCTCCTCACTTTCCCAAGCCTTGCTCCCTGGCCCCCCATTCCTGGAAAGAGGGACCTCGCTTCCTTAGAAGCTGGGGGCTTTTGGGGGGACCCCTCCTCACTTTCCCAAGCCTTGCTCCTCGGCCCCCCACTCCTGGAAAGAGGGTCTCGCTTCCTTAGAAGCTGGGGGCTTTTGGGGGGACCCCTCCTCACTTTCCCAAGCCTTGTTCCCT
Source organism: Iguana delicatissima (assembly GCA_948472985.1). Classification (NCBI taxonomy): domain Eukaryota; kingdom Metazoa; phylum Chordata; class Lepidosauria; order Squamata; family Iguanidae; genus Iguana; species Iguana delicatissima. Next base: position 262,641 of record CAOKZL010001825.1, read on the forward strand.
GGCCCCCCACTCCTGGAAAGAGGGGCCTCGCTTCCTTAGAAGCTGGGGGCTTTTGGGGGGACCCCTCCTCACTTTCCCAAGCCTTGCTCCTCGGCCCCCACTCCTGGAAAGAGGGACCTCGCTTCCTTAGAAGCTGGGAGCTTTGGGGGGGACCCTCCTCACTTTCTCAAGCCTTGCTCCTCGGCCCCCCACTCCTGGAAAGAGGGACTTTGCTTCCTTAGAAGGTGGGGGCTTTTGGGGGTATCCCTCCTCACTTTCCCAAGCCTAGCTCCTCGGCCCCCCACTCCTGGAAAGAGGGACCTCGCTGCCTTAGAAGAGGGGGATCTTTTTAGTTAATTTTTCCTGTATACAAATCTTTGGAATAAAGGGGTTGAAAATTTTCCCATTTCTGCACTACAGTCTTATAGTGTTATTATTCCACTATTCAACCTCCTATGGAATCCTGGGGTTCACAATTTAGAGAGGGGCATTTAGGATTCTCAGCCACGGAGCTCTTTGGCCTCAGGAAACTACAAACCCCAGGATGTTCAAAGTGGAATAACAGCACTAAATGTTGTGTGGAAAGTCCTCAATCCAGGGTGGTGAGTTTGCAAGACCTGAGCTGGGCGGTTCATAAAAGAGTGACTTTGGGGCTGGGCTGTCATTCAGGGGGTCTCCGTGGGTCCCACAAGCCCATGGCTTGACAGGGCAGCCAAAAATCCCACTGCCATTCCAGGCTGCATCAGGGGAACCCTAAAGTCCGGAGCGAGGGCTGCTCCGCTGCGCCTGAAAGGCAAGCTATACATTCAATAAAGAAACAAAGTCTGCTATAGTCTTCCACACTTGGGACCCCATGCTCAATTTGGGATCCCCCCGTTCAAGGAAGGTACGGACAGGCTGACCTATGTCCAGAGAAGTCCAACTTAAGGCCATTTCCACACTAGTCTGTTATAGTGCTATTATTCCACTTTCAACATCCGACGGAATCCTGGGGTCTTTCGTTTGGGGAGGTGCCTCCAACAGCAACTATTAATTACCAAACTACACAAAGCTAAAATAACGAAGATTAACAAACATACAGTTAAAAAGAAAGCTTCCAGCCCTGGCTGCAAACAGCTCCAACTATAACAATTGTACTGACAGGGCTGCACCAGTGATGTTACACCTGTGTAACCGAAATGCATGGGGGTTGCACATTCTTGGGGGGGTGTCCCTCTCTTTGTCGTGTAACCTCCAAGAAAGGACAAGCGTAAGTCATCTACAATGTTGAGGATGGCTGAGCCATCCCCCGGGCCGAAGAGAGACGCCTTCCTCTGGGCTTGGAGTGGAGGGGGGTGCCGCCTGAGACCCCGTGGTGTTTTGGATCCGGCGGAAGGGGCCCAGCGCCCTCCTTGATCCAGATCGCGAAGTAAGGTTGCTCTCACGCAAAGCCAGGAGAGAGGAAGTCTCCGCTGATGTTCCTGCCCTGATTTGTCTTTCTTTTTTTTCCAAACACAATTAAAAAGAGCGGGTCTATTATTTTCTCCGGAGCTGCCTTTCGGCACTTCATCTCCACTCCTGCCAACCTGTTTTTTTTTTTTTATGCACACAGACACGCACTCTTTTTCAGCACACACAGGGAGCATGTGAGGAGCAAACCTCTTTGCTCCGGCTGTGGGTTGATCAAGGCATGGCAGCACCAGAGCTTCCAAGGGAGGAATCCGGTCTTTGGATGGACGCCCTTCATGCCAGATTTCAGGAGTCGAGGGAATGCACTGCTGCAAAATAATGAGCCACATCTATCATCAGTGGGAACATGGGCTTTGGGAATATGTCAGTCACCTGCAGGTCCATTGGGGGTGTTGGTGGGACACGGTGATCGGCTGGGGGGGCACAAAAAGCAATGAGAGATGGAGAGAGAGAGAGAGAGGACATGGGACTGAGCTAAAACAGATCCTTTCCAACATGGAAAAGAAGCATGGGCCCAGGGCTATCTGACATCTTCATCAGTGACTTGGATGAAGGAATAGAAGGCATGCTGATCAGTTTTGCAGATGACACCAACTTGGGAGGGGTGGCTAATACCCCAGAGGGCAGGATCAAAATTCAAAATGACCTTCAGATTGGAGAGTTGGGCCAAAACTAACAAAACGAATTTCAACAGAGAGAAATGTAAGGTCCTGCACTTTGGTAGAAAAAATGGAATGCACCAATATAGGAGGGGGGACGCGCGGGTGGAGAACAGTCCATGTGAAAGGGATCTAGGAGTCTTGGTGGACCACAAGCTGAACGTGAGCCAGCAGTGTGATGCGGCAGCCAAGAAAACCCGCGTGATTCTTGGTTACATCAACAGGAGTACAGTGTCTAGATTGAGCGAGGTGATGGTACCCCTCTATTCTGCTTTGGTCAGACCTCATCTGGAATAATCCTGTGTCCAGTTCTGGGCACCATAATTCGGGAAGGATATGGTCAAGCTGGAGCGTGCCCAGAGGAAGGCGACCAAAATGGTGGAGGGTCTGGAAGCCACGAAGGCCTATGAGAAGCGGCTCAGGGAGCCGGATAGGTTTAGTCTGCAGAAGAGAAGGTGAAGAGAGGACACGATAGCCATCTTTAAATATTTGAAAGGAGGTCGTGTTGAAGATGGAGCAAGCTTGTTTTCTGCTGCTCCAGAGACTAGGACATGGAGCAAAGGATTCAAACTACAGGAAAGGAGATTCCACTTAATGTCCTGACGGTCAGAGCCATTTGACAGTGGAATCTGCTGCTGCTGCCTCAATGGAGCGTGGTGGATTCTCCTCCTTCTTTGGAGGTGTTTAAGCAGAGCCTGGATGGCCATTTGCCGGGGGTGCTTTGATGTGAGTTCCTGCATGGCAGAAGGGGTTGGACTGGATGGCCCCTGGGGTCTCTTCCAACTATGATTCTATGATTCTATAAGCATCCGGGGCCTGGGAAGGGATCTCTCTGCAGATCTTTCCTTGGCCGGAGCCAAGTGTCGGAGGACCTATGGGTGGGGCCCCCAGTCTCTCCTTTCCCTTCTCAAGTCCTCCTGCTGGCAGGTTCTCCCTCTGGATGTTTCTATTTTGCAGGGTGTGTCAATCTCAACGGGCACCATATGGTCTCCTTTATAGCTGGGCGGGGAGATGTTTCGCACCGAGCATCAGTCGAGGCCGGTGAGCTCATCTCCCCGCCACAGCCTGGACCTGGAGAGGTTACAGATAACCTCATGCGTTTTATATGTATACAAGCCCCAAAATAATGAATATTATCTCAGACAGGGGAGGGGGGCCTAGCAGGCACACACCTCGCCTCCATTTTCCCTTCTTTTCATTCCTTCCCCATCACCACCTAATTTTGTTCTGTATATTCTATGGGACCGAGAACTCCCCAAAGTTACCAAGGCTGTATATGCAGAAAGATGATGGCAGAACCGACCCCTTCCTGCAGTTTTGCACTTTCTTCTGCCCTCATAAGTGCGTGCGATTAGCTGCTCAAATGTGCAAATTGACTCCAGGCTTCTGCAAACTTTGAACCTGAATTTTTCTGGATTGCTTCCACATTGGGGACGGGAAGCTCCAAGGGTCATCCAGTATGTTTCTTTGCTGCTCGTGCTATTAAGACACCATCGCACAGATGGAGGCAGGAGGGTGGGATTCGTTCGGGTCCCCACCCAGCTCTGGAGGCTATTAAGGGGTCCTTTGACTACGCACCCCGGCACCAAAGGGAAGGAGGGGAGTTTGTGATGGATGGGAGTTTCCGAAAAGGAAGACACTGAAGGCACAATTTCAAACAGTTCCACTGAGGAGTTAAAATGGGAGATGCCTAAAAGAATCCAGGATGGATGTCTAAAGAACTTTCTAAGATTTAGGAGGGACATGCACAAAAAATGGAAAATGGGGAGAAATCACTAAAGAGAGAGCCAAAAGAATAGCCAGAACATGTAGGGAGAAAGTCAGAAAAGCTAAAGCACAGAACAAGCTCAGGGTTGCTAGATTAAAAACAGTAAAGAGGGCTTGTTCGGCTAGGTCCGTAGCAAAAGGAAGAACAAGGAAAGTCAACAGTGTGATACAGAAGCTAAAAAAGCCAATGTGATTCTGGGCTGCATCATCTGGAGTGTAGTACTGAGATCAAGGGAAGTAATAATACCATTTTATTCTGCTTTGGTTAGACCTCATCTGGAATATTGTGTCCAGTTCTGGGCAAAAGATTTCAAGAAGTATATTGACAAGCTGGAGCATGTCCAGAGGAGGGTGACCAAAATGGTGGAGAGCCTGGAAGCCATGAAACCCTATGAAGAGCAGCTGAGGAAGCTGGGAACATGTAGTCTGCAGAAGAGAAGGTGAAGAGGGGACATGAGAGCCATGTTTAAATATTTGAAGGGATGTCATGTTGAAGATGGAGCAAGCTTTTTTTCTGCTGCTCCAGAGACTAAGACACGGAGCAATGGATTCAAAGTGCAGGAAAGGAGATTCCACTTGAACCTCTGGAAGAACTTCCTGACGGTCAGAGCTGTCCGGCCGTGGAATCTGCTGCTGCCTCCATGGAGTGTGATGGAGTCTCCTCCTTCTTTGGAGATTTTTAAACAGAGGCTGGATGGCCTTTTGCTGGAGGTGCTTTGAGTGTTTTCATTGTATTGATTCCCCTTTAAATGCCGTGGTTGCAGCCTAGGGAACCCAGGCTTTGTAGCTTGCGGAGGCACTATCTCTCTCTGGCTAACTAGCCACAAAACAATGAAGCCCAGGATTCCCTAGCATGCCTACCCGGCAGCCAAAGCCGTACCAAAAATGCCGTTAAGGGGGCCTGGGAAAGAGAAATTCCCTCGAGATAAACAAGATTGGTGCCCCTGCAAGGTGGCAAGGGTGGCAGCAGCTGCCCTTCCTGTTGTGAAATCCTTGCTGGAGCTTCTCTTCTTCCTCCCCTCCACCAGAAATGGGCAGAAACTCGAGGGGCAGCTGCCTCCCAGCTGCATTGGATTACTCCCAGGGTCAAAGTATTAATCGTGGCCACCCAGCAGGTGCCCCTCGCCGGGGAGGGTTTGGGATGCTGGGCCATTACAGGTCACCGGCACATCACACGCACCAAACCAAACATTTCCCAAAGGCCGCTTTTTACGAAAATGTGATCTTCTTTCCTTCCTCTCACAAGCATATATGCTAGCAAGCATTGTTCTGCAACACTATAAGTTACTTCTGAGTAGCCAAAGGGAAACGGAGTGGAGCAAATTTGCATCGGAGATCCTGGTTGAGGAGAAAAGACACCAAGCTGGAGAAACAAAGGGAAAAGTCTCCATTACTAAAGGGAAGAAAAGTTGCTTTGGGTGTCCAGTCAGTCAGCCGGGTTGCTGTTGGTTTGCGCTTTCAAGTCGTTTCCGACTTTGGCAAACCTCTCATGGGGTCATCTGGGGCTGAGAGTGTGTGATCCACCCAAAATCACCCAGCAGGTTTCTATGGCCAAGCGGGGAATTGTACTCCAATGCTCCCACCACTACACCGCCCTGGACCCTACGAGGAATGAGATTCCGAACGAGGTGGCATAGCCATCCCTGAGGAGTACAATCCGCCGGCCACAATTGTGGGTTTAACTTCCATGGATTTGATTATTTCCGAGTGTCTCCAACCTCTTCCCTCCTCACCTTAAGTGCTTCCTTTCTGGGGGAACCTTTCGGTGGCTCCATTCTGGCCACCCACCTCTGGTCCCCTTCCTTCTCCACCAGCCACTGCCTGGCCAGCTAAGGACGGATCCCAGCCCAGTTTCTCAGCCCTACAAACCCTCTCCACCCAAGGAAGGAGATGGGAAAGAGAGAGGAAGTACAGGGCTGCCGTGCCAACCCACTTCCTTCCCTTTCCGTTCTCTAACCTAGATCACACCCTAGGGCCCGCTTTCCCTACCATGCCTCAGCCCCTTTCTCACAGACAAACACATTTTGATATTTGCAGTTTTTCCACTTTTGTGGGAGCCTTGGGGCTGACTGTCCTTAAGCTGTGTATGCTTTCATGGCAGAGAGCTGGAACACCCTTGCTGTCCCTTTCAACTTTATGGTGGGTCTTTAGGGTACCACAGGGACCCCCCTTCTTCCCTTCAGCGGTGGTTTTCCTGTGCAACTCACTGTCTCTTTGAGGGACATTTTACATTTTCTTCCAACGAGCTCCAGGTTGCATCTCTTCTCTTTATCTTCCCTGCTTTATCTACGCGACAACTACCCTAGCAAGTAGGACAAGCCAAGAGAAAGCCATGGTTCGAAGCTCATCATCCATCAAATTGGAAGAGACCCCAGGGGCCATCCAGTCCAACCCCCTTCTGCCATGTACCAAAGCACTCCCAACAGATGGCCACTCAGCCTCTGCTTAAAAACCTCAAAAGAAGGAAGGGACCCCCCCAGACTTCATGGAGGCAGTGGATTCCACTGCTGGATAGCTCTGGCTGCCAGGATGTTCGACAGAATCTCCTTTCCTGTAGTTTGAATCCGTTGCTCCATGTCAGAGTCTCTGAAGCAGCGGAAAAGAAGCTTGCTCCCTTTTCGACATTACATCCCTTCAAATATTTAGACATGGCTCTCATGTCCCCTCTTAACCTTCTTTTCATCAGGCTAGACATCCCCAGCTCCCTAAGCCAGTCCTCACTGGGCTTCATGGCTTCCAGACCCTCCACCATTTTGGTTGACCTCCTCTGGACACACTCCAGCTTGGCAATGTCCGTCTTGAAATGAGGTGCCCAGAACTGGGCACAGCATTATTCCAGATGAGGTCTGAGCAAAGCCGAACAGAGTGGTACCATTACCTCTCTTGATCTCGACACAATACTCCTATTGATGCAACCAAAATTTGTGTTTGCTCTCTTGGCTGCCGCATCACAGTGCTGGATCATGTTCAGCCTGTGGTCCACCAAGACTCCCAGATCGCTTTCACACGTACTGTTATCCAGCCAGGTTTCTCCCATCCAGTAATGCTTAAGGCAAATTGGGGGGCATGTACGTGAACCCATATCCCTGTACACTTTGTGCATCATTCTGGCTACTGCACTGCATCGCCTGGCTTCCATTTTTCTCATGTGCAAGTCCTTACATCTGGAATTCTTACCTGCCTGCCTGTTGCACGGCAGTTTAGCCAAGCCAGTCCAGCCGTCCTCATATCCGTACATCCGTGCCAGGAAAATCCACTCACCTCTCCACCCCTCCCTGTCCCAGAGAAGGGAGAACGCAAGTGTATGCAAAGCCCTGGGAAAGGAGAACAAGATTGCTATGGGAGCTGGCATGCAAATGTTTCCACGGCCCCTGCATGGAACCATGGAATATTCCTCCCTTGTGGAAATTACGGCTAGAAAATCCAGGTAGATGCAATGTTTTCAGGACTGCAAAGGTTTTGCCGGAAGCCTCCCGTCTCAGGATGAAATGGACATTTCTGGATGCTGTGCAGGAAAACTGGAAATCCCCTTACATGATAACTTTGTAAGCCAAGCTGGAAAGAAAGGGATTTTAAAACAAAGCACCATTTCTTGTGTGAGCGAGAGAGGGGGAAAAGGACGCTACCTAAGCACCAAAGACTGGTACCCAGCTGGAACATTATAAGAAGTGCTGGAATTCCGGAAGGCAAATGGTTAGTGATATAAAAACATTTTAAGAGGCAGATTTTTTAAAAAAAGTAATCACGTCTACAGTTTCTTTGCCTGCTCATCCCTTGATAGGCCGCCATTCAAGTCTTAAACCCCCAAGCCAGCCTACGACTTAGAATAATGACAAATATAATAATTTAAAAAAAACTTTTCTAACACATTAAAAGCATAAGAACAGAGCAAAATGCAACCCTGTGCTAGAGAGGCTGGAGCAGTTTTTTAAAAGGAAGCGTCTTCACAAGGTGTAGTAAATGCATCCGAGCGGGGACAATGTGAGCATCTCTGCAGAGACTGCAAGTAATATTTTGAACCACAGGAATTCATCGTCACAATTCTCCCCGTAGCCACAGGCAGAAATACAAGCAACAGTGTTGATCCCTATTAAGAAAACAATGCTTTTTTTTTTGTAATACTTTTTATTAAAAATCTAATCTCAAAAATACCCCCTCATTATTTATTTATGCTATTTCCATTGCATACAAACATAATTTCCATTTTACAGAGAAAAGAGAGATTACATTATTTCTTCTTTGATGTCTTATACATTTATATCCTTACCCAATCCAATACTCCTTTCCATTCTTTTTCAAAGTTTGGATAGATTGGTTCTTCAAAGAAAATATTAATTTTTCCATCTCTATCATATCCAGAACGTTTAACTTCCACTCTTCTATGTCAATATCACAGAACCACAGAATCCTAGAGTTGGAAGAGACCCCCGGGGCCATCCAGTCCAACCTCCCTGCCATGCAGGAACACCCTCAAAGCACTCCCGACAGACGGCCATCCAGCCCCTGCTTAAAAACCTCCAAGGAAGGAGACTCCACTACACTCCGAGGCAGCAGATTCCACTGCTGGACAGCCGTGACAGTCAAGAAGTTCTTCCTGAGCTTCAGGTGGAATCTCCTTTCCTGCAGCTTGAATCCATTGCTCCTTGTCCTGGTCTCTGGAGCAGCAGAAAACAAGCCTGCTCCATCCTCAACATGACATCCCTTCAAATATTTAAATATGGCTATCATGGCTATGTGTATGCCCATAAATAACAAATGGCTATGTGTTATTTATGGGCATCCAAGCAAAGGAGAAAGTAAAATTCTAGATCCAAGCCACTGTCTACTTTGGATGCTTTCTGAACCTGCACTTTTTGTGCTTTTCTTGTGTTTCTCTGTCTGTGCACGTGTCTAGAAGGCAGACTTACGAACTAAATTTGATAGTTACACCCAACATCTTGAAACCAATCATGCAAGTCTAGGACCAACCAGAAAACTGTGGCTTTTTTTTTTCTTTATGAAGAATTTCTGATTTTGGTCCATTTTGCATGGAACCCAGTCTGTTGCATCGCCGTGTAATAGAAAAACCAAACACCAAGATCCGGGATCACAGTCTATTTTTATGGAACTTTATGGATCTATAGCTACATTGCAGGAATGCTTCGTAAAGTGAAGTGAATTGCAAAGTGTTAAGTGAATTGCAAAGGTGCACAACTGGGGAAAAGTGCTCCCATGCTCATCGAGTGCTTTTTTTGTTAATCATATTTATTAATTTTAATACTAGCAGACTAATTCAAAGCAGCAAAAGAATAAAAGGAAAAAAAATTATATTTAAGCAATATATATGTGAGGCTAATAGTAAAGCTAAGTGAAACTAAAACTAAGACACAGTCCTAAAACGCTAAACCATTTCCATAAACACCAGCTCAGTACATTAGTTAGCCAAAGCAGAAAAGAATTTTGAGCCTCCTTTCACAAACTGTCATAAAAAGAAAAGAAAAAAGACACAATTGATAGAAAGTGTTAACTGGCTAAAATTTGATTTACTGGAATTATTAATAATCCTAACCAAAGATTGTCCACTGTCAGGTTCTTACCATTCCAGTCTTTCAGAAAGTTTGTAGCCCGAACTCTCCAAGGGGACAAACAATCTCCCCAAAACAGCTTCAGCACCTCAGACAGCTCCTCTAAAGTTCGGACTGAAACACAGAGCCGGTCCAACTATTCCACCGCTACGCGGGGCTGCCAATGCGTGAGTCCACAAGAAGCGTTCAGACACAAAATATGTGTCTGAAATAGGTGATTGGCTCCCCCAACCCCTCAAAAAGCCCCCCCCATCACTGACCTTAATCCCGGAGCTGACGAGGAAGTCCACCAGGACAGACTTGAGCTTCGTCTGGGCGGACTTGAAGTCGTCGCCGGCAATGAAGACCTGGTGCTGGACGGCAAGGTCGATGGCTCCGGGCACAAAGGTATTTTGGGGGGGCCCGTTGATATAGGGGCAACCCTCCAAGATGCTGGCCACGGCAAAGAGGGTGGAAGGAGAGACCTCCAGGCCGGACTTTCCAGTATTGCGCATATGTCAACCTTGCCACAGTTATTAAATATAATAATATCTTCTGATGACTTCTTATTTCCCTTTGTTGCCCTAGCAAGTTTCATTTCAAAGTTCAGCTTAAAGAAAACAATTCTTGGGTCTGCGGGCAGCCCGTCTTTTGTAAATTCAGCGAGTCTTAATTGCCCACTGATGATCTTTTTTCTTGAATTCCAGTCAGCTCTGACTTAAGTCGACCTTCTCATGGGGTTTTCTTGGCAAGATTTATTAAAAGGAGGCTTGCCCTTGCCTTCCTCTAAGGCTGAGAGAGTGTGACTGTGTCCATGGCTGAGTAGGAATCTGAACCCTGTTTTCCTGGAGTCCTAATCCAAAAACTCAAACTACTGTACAACATTAGTTTCCAAATGTAGGTTTGTTGTTCTGTAACTTTATGTTGACCTCAGAATAGATTTGCCATTTGCCTTCTGCTGAGGCTGAGAAAGTGTGGCTTGCCCACAGTTACCCAGTGGGTTTCCGTGGCTAAATGTAGACTTGAACCCTGATCTTCCAAAGGAGTCCCATTCCAACATTCAAACCAATACACACCTTGCTGACTCTTACTGCAGATTTAATTGCACCCAAATACTGTGTTTTTTTTAATTTCTTTTTATTGAAACACATTACATAACCATAGACCATACAATAACCATTGACCATGGGGTGGCTTGGAGCAACATCCAAGATTGTTTGTTTCGTTTGCAAGATTTTTTTTGTTCTGTTTGTTGTGTTTGCAACACCAGCTTCAAGTCTTTGGTGAAGAATTGTTCAACCTCAGCTAATAATAAAGTGTGGAGCGGCCATTGCGGACTGCATCTTTGATTTTAAAAAATCATATTTTCCCTTCCCTCCAATCCCAAAAGGGAGCTTTTGCCTGATCTCTCGGATACCAAAGAATAGCGGGACCTCAGTTTAAAAACCAAGCACTGCTTTGGAAAAAAAAAATAATAATAATATGTTACTTTCCTCTGCTTCTTCCTTGTTTTTCTAACTTTTTTGGCTCTGAGCAGCCAAAGCTGATTAGTTCAGTGAGCTGGGCCAGGCAAAGGAATAGAAACACTTAATTAGCAGCTAGTAAATGCAGCTGCAGGACTGCGGGCTGGAAGGCTGACCAGGGACCTGGAAGGAAATGGGGAAGAACTGGCCTCGTCACACCGGATTTGTGCGCCGTTGCAGGCTGCGCCAATCTGACAGCTCCCAAATCCCCCGGAGCTTGGAGGTGGGCCGCGTCTCAGCAAGATCCTAATGAGGCCAGACGGTTCTCTCAGTCCTGGTTGGGTCAGAGAGTTCCCGGTTCACTTTCATCCAGGCAGCGGTGATCGCTGGCAAAAGACTGGCAGCTACCCATGGAAAAACCCTCCTTTGGTTTCTCGCACACAAACAAGCACTAGGGACATGGAAAACATAATCTCATGCATTGCAGATTCCTTTGATTCTTTCCATCGTCCCAGAATCTGCAAAACTGGCGCATACAGACATGCACGACCAGGCCCATAAGTGAGGTCTTTTGGTCTAAATAGAGCATAATACCCAACACTTTGCTTCATGCCCAGTGACTACAAAGCGGCTGCAAATGGCTCTGTAAGCCGGCACGTGCCAGCAAAATGGCTCCATGTGCCGTCATCCTGCCCGGTCCACAGTGTGGTTGCAGCGTTTTGAACCTGCTGAAGTTTCCACAGCAGCCCCATAGGAATCACACCAGAGAGGTAACGGAGCCATGCGTCACTGTGATGTCCACGTCCAGCACCAGGCAAAGAAGTTGGAGTAGTTGCAAGCACGGCTGGCAGCGCCACACTACCTGGAGGGGGAGGGATTCTGGGAACTGCAATCCAAAAAAATAACTCTCCCGAACTCTGCACTTTATTGGGTCATTCTGGTTCTACAAGGCACAAAGGGCGCACAAAGCAGGCTGTGAATGTTTACTCCGTTGTGTCACAAAAATGAGATTCAAAATGAATTCTCCCAACCTCCGACACTTTTCAGGTGGAGCAGTTCCACATGGGCCTACTCAGGAGTAAGACCAAAGGGAATTTCTTCCAGATAAAAGTACACGCAGTCACCGCTTTCTGCAACATCCCGCGTTTGGTACAAGCCGGTTATTTGAGCAACGCTTGCTGTCATTTGTGATTGTTTTAAAAAGAAAAGAAAACAGAAAGCAGAAAGGACACCTCAAAAATGCATTTTTGGGGGGCTCAGTACACAGACCAAGAATCAAAACAGAGGCAAGGGAACCTCCTGGCTTTTCCAAATGACTTTTTTTTTTAAAGAGATGCCTGTTAACTCAACAACAGACTTTCAATTAAAAAGCTCATTCTACTTTCGTTGCCTTTGCAGAATTCAAGCTTGTGGCATGACCGATAATTTGGAAAAGAAAAAGTTGGAATACGAGGGAATAATCCCACAAACTTCACTCTTTGGATAAAAGAGGACGGAAAAGAAAGAGAGGATGTGGGTGGGAAGGCAGAATAAATAATGTGGAAATTATTCCGGCGAATTGGGCCGACATGTGTTCCCGGTGCATAATGGCTGGAAATGCCTTTAATTGCTTCAGTGCGCTAATAATGCTCCCCAGGACTGTTAGATCTTTTGCCGCCGGGCTGCTCCGTTCGGGGCTTGGCCTTTGAGGCGCAGCCTGTGTGAGTTGTTTATCGTTTTAGGGTGAGTTTCCGGATCTGGAGGCGAAGAGTGGCATTTTTCTGCTTGGGGGAAGAGAAGCAAAGATAATCCAATAACTTTCCATTAGCCTAAAAATGCAGAAACGGCTGCCGGGGTCACAGGCAATGTATGAAGCAGCATCAGGCCGGGAGAGGGGGCTGGCTTTGCTAGAAGGGAAAAGGCCAGTCGGGTGGAAAGAGAGGAGCCAACTGCGCAAGCAGGCCACATCGCGTTTGGCAACTGAGTATGTGACCAGCACTGGAGGGGCGGCATCCAGTCCAGCCCCCTTCTGCCATGCAGGAACAAACTTTCAAAGCCCCCCAGCAAATGGCCATCCGGGCGCTGCTTAAAAACCTCCAAAGAAGGAGGAGAATCCAACACACTCCGCATCGACAAGCTGGAGCGTGTCCAGAGGAGGTGGAGGGTCTGGATGCCATGAAGCCCTATGAGGAGAGGCTTAGGGATCTGGGGATGTTTAGTCCGCAGAAGAGAAGGTTGAGAGGGGACATGAGAGCCACGTTTAAATATTTGAAGGGACGTCACGTCGAGGAGGGAGCAGGCTCCTTTTCTGCTGCTCTGGAGACTAGGACACGGAGCAATGGATTCAAACTATACGAAAAGAGATGTCACTTAAACGTCAGGAGGAACTTCCTGACTATAAGAGCCATTCAATGATGGAATATACTGCCTCCATGGAGTGTGGTGGATTCTCCTCCCTTTTTGGAGGTTTTTAAAGAGAGGCTGGGTGGCCATTTGCTGGGAGTGCTTTGAGCGTTTGTTCCCGCACAGGAGAAGGGGGTTGGACTCGATGGCCCCGGTGGTCTCTT